>LQNK01000195.1:1005498-1089827 GCA_001586405.1 Phoebis sennae | reverse complement strand
TATTATTATTATTTCTGTGATAGCTTTTAAATATTACGAGTACATATTAAACGTTGATTTATATCAGAATAAAGCAACAAAACTTTGTTGACCGATAAATGTTTATATGTTAATGTTCTAAACGTAAAAACGTAACAATATTGAAGGCTATTTTGAAAAAACCTGTTATATTGAGGCAGTTTTTTACACAAGTTTCAAAAACACAATATTGAAAATTGTGATATTCTAAATTATCAGGTTGTACTGAATTTAAATTATTTGCATAACAATTATTATTGCTATTCATTATAGCATTTACTTTCAGACAAGCTTAGATAAGAGAATACAAGCAATTTACCCAATTCTAGATATTCTAAAACAACAGCCAGAGGCGGCGACCGACACGCGCCGAGCACTCTCGCCAAGTGCGGGGACGATAACGCGGCCAGGATACGTACGTCTCGCTCAAACTCCTCCCTGAAAATATATTTATTTACTTATTTATATTTATACAAAATGTCGCAGATTATTTTCCCAATGCGACAGTGACTATATAATATTTGTACAACACGTTTTAAGAACACTAACTTATTGGTGAATCAAAAACCTAAAAAAATAATATTATTAAACTATTTCTAATAATCAATATATATTAAATATTAATAATCTTATATTATTTCATACTATTCCCAACTTTTAGTATTTTTTGTATAAATAAATGAAGATATATCTAATTAAGATAAGGAGGTAACAAAACAAAGTATAAAATATTTATTAGTTTCCTCGGGCTTCCATAAAATGGAGGCCTGTATTCCCATCCCATTCCTCTCCCTTCCTTTTCTACTCTTCTGCCAATGTCCCATCATTAATCCTCTCCTCATCCCCTCCCCTTCCTTCAAGCCAGAAGGCATTTACGACACATTTATGTTGTAGATATTCATGGGCTGCGGTCAGTCACTCAACATCAGGTGAACTTCACACACTTTAATATAAAAAAATAGAAATATATATAAAAAGTCAGTCATCTTATGTAATTAATTTTTACTAAGAGCTTATTGATAAAACTTGCACTTTTATGTTTCAGCATATAACCCCTTGCATTATCCTTATTGCAGTATATCATAACTTATAAGGTCCAGGGCTTGTGCGAGGATCGAATAAGGCCACCAACTATTGCGACTGATCGACAACTGTACTGACTATTTATTCACATATTACTTTATAAGCAATTACAAATTAAATTTAACAACAATATTACTTTACACAGATAAATATATATTTTATTCGCGAGTCTCAGAACCTATCACAGAATAATATAAAGTTTGCTACATTAATTTTTCTGTGGTAGGTTATAACTATAGCTTTTAAATATTACGCGTACATACTAAACGTTAATTTATTATATGGTTAATACTGTTCCACGTTAATATGTGCTTATTGAAAAAATAAAATCAATCCTGAACTTTTATGGTAGCATTGTATATGTAGTAACAAAACATTAGTGAAAGTCAGAAAGTTGTACCAGTCGCAATACTATACTGGAACTATGCAACCTTGAAAAAATTTGGGGATATAAAAAAACTAGTTGAAGCTGCGGGGCAAATGTGAATTTATTTTTTATTAATATAGATAAAATCATTCATATTGATATAATAAAAATGAAAATACATACATCAATTTTTTTAGTAGTAGTAGGGAGTACAATATTAGGTATTTAATTAGGATATTCAACTCTCCAAAAATATCAAAAGTTTTCAATTTATATCTACACTATCACCTTCAACTCCGTTTATTTTATACCCCCTAATTCTTCCAAGACTACATATATAAACCGGTACACATCGGGTGCGCTAGTGTGGTGCTGTAAATGTAAATGTAGCTCATACATGATGTACCTCTCCTTGAGCGAGGCGTCGTGGCACAGGAACTTGACGGCCACCAGCCGCTTCTCGGACGTGATCGTGCCGTTGTACTCGGGCACGCCGTCCGCCTCCGCCACGTACACCTGCGATATAACACTTTATTAGCACGCGGTAAGAGTTCTTTTTAGAATAGAATAGAATAGAATAATCTTTATTTGCATAATGTGTGTAAATTACAGTTGATGACAAAGAAAATATTTATAAAGTATCAACACATTTGCCCAGATAGGGCATTCAAAATTAATATATAAGTTACAATTATCATTATTACAATATACATGTCAAGTGTTGCTAGCTTAATTTCAATTTTATAATTCTAGATATATTAATATTATTCTAATTACATTACTAGACAGATGAATCGTTTAAGTACTCGTCTAAATTATAATAACACTTTTGAATCAAAAATGTTTTTAGGGCATTTTTAAAGGAATTAATATTGTCATTATTTTTTATGGATTTTGTGTTAAACGTTGGGCAGGTTCACTTTACGAGCGCTGTGCGCGTTCCTCTTGGAGATACCAGGGCACATTTCTTGTGCAGACGTAGGCCACCGTGAGGTTTTAGTCAGTAGGGATCTGACATAACCTATTTCCCCAGAGACGGTTAGGTATCCAGGATTTCGTCACGTTAAAAAAATAAAAAGGTTGACTTTACGAGTAACAATTTGCGTAGGTTACATTTTTGAACTATAAATATATATGATTCGGAAAATGTACGCGAATCATCTGAATGCGTACATCCAACAATAACAAATAAAGGTTTGTTTTATTTTATAAACTAGTCATATCTTTTATTTTTGGTAAAACATTGAGCGTGTAAAATATATTCAGTTTGTCCTAAATTGCGTTTATTACATATGGATAATATATCTTCTAACTTTAATAAGAAACGTCTTCTTTGGCGTTTCTAAACTTTACTTATCTACCTATACATTTACATAATTAAAAGTAATCTATATATATAAAAATGAATTGCTGTTCGTTAGTCTCGCTAAAACTCGAGAACGGCTGAACGGATTTATCTTATCTTGGTCTTGAATTATTCGTGGAGGTCTAGAGAAGGTTTAAAAGGTGAGAAAAATTCGAATAATTGCCGGGAATTGCCGGGTCCACGCGAGCGAAGCCGCGGGCGGAAAGCTAGTATAATATATAATTGTATGTACTTACAGTGCCGAAAGCGCCCTCCGCAAGTTTCGAGATCATTCTCAGTCTATGCCGCGGGAACTCGATCACGTTGGTGGTCTCGAGTCTCCGCTTCGCGTCTATTAGCACCTCTTGTTGACTCGGCGACTGAAATCAATTTATACTTTAGTTTTTTTACACAATTACGTCCTTTCTTAGCAGAAAAACCGTTTCAGTCTCTTAGCATAGAATATACGATATTAGCATGATGTGTTAATATTTTTAATATTGCAACGTGTACTGTAATAAAAGCAATAAAGTAATATGTATTTTTCTAAGATAAGAGTACAAGACTTTGTATGTGTGTGTTATTGTATTCTAAGTCGCTGAATCGCGTGTGAGCGGTTTGACAGATTTCAATACTCAATATTTTGATTTGTTGGTAATTTAGGAGATGATTCTTAGTATCTTGTGTTTGTTTTAACGCGAGTACTTTCTATTTTAAATAAAGTTATTTAAAAAAAAAAGTTTAACGTAAAATTATAAAATCTACAAAACTCGTCTATCAGGTTAGCAAAATATAAACGCAGATACCAGATTGGCACACGGTTTCGAAGTGGAGTATTTCATATAAACACAAAGCAATAGACCCTTCGTACTCCCGTCACAGCCCACGCCCGCTGCATGAATCGCGCTTATGTTCATATATGAATCTGACATTGTATTATTATTATTGGTTTATTTATTTTATTTATTTTTTTTTTATGTATGTTACCGCATATCTCCGACGTTTATGGACCGATTGGAAAATTCTTTTTGCATTCAAAAGAGTAGAGTTCATGTGTGGTCCCATAGAAATTTTGTTCAAGTCTGATCATCCATGTGGAAGATATTCCAGGGAACTCCCCGAAAATCAACGGAATAAGCTCTGCGGTTAAGATTTAATGATGTATATATCAACTGAACTGTGACTAGATGACGTGATTACCCTTCACGGGCACTAAAAAGTAATAAATAAAAATTTTCGCCAAAAAATAGAACTGACTTCCTCACTCTAAAAAGTAGAAAATAACTTTTATTTCATTTTTGTTGAAATCTATACAAAGTCGGTGCCTTTATCTATTTTCAATTTAACAAGACTTTGCACCGACTTTGTATAGATTTCAACAAAAATCAAATAAAAGTTATTTTCTACTTTTTAGAGTGAGGAAGTCGGTTCTATTTTTTGGCGAAAATTTTTATATTAATTATTTTTGACACTTTGTTCTTAATGCAATTGTATGTAATATGACATTGTAATCTAATTGTTATTATTTAAATATTTGAAAGAATGTAAACTGTCCAACGAATTGGTCCTGAGGCATGACTGTAATGTTAAATAATAGTTTTTTTATGAATAAATAAATAAATAAATAAATAAAAATCCTAAAAGTCCTGACCCGCCGTCCTCCCGTCACATACCACACCCGGTGCATGAATCTATACTAATATTATAAAGTTGAAGAGTTTGTTTGTTTGTTTGAACGCGCTAATCTTAGAAACTACTGGTTCGAATTGAAAAATTCTTTTTGTGTTGATTAGACCATTTATCGAGGAAGGCTTGTAGGCTATATAACATCACACTGCAACCATTAGGAGCGAAGAAATAATGGAAAATGTGAAAAAAACGGGGAAAATTATTCATGCTTGAGGGCTTCTGTTGCGTGCGCTTCGAAAACGGTTCAAGATACCAAAAAATTATGTATAAAAGAATTATTCCTCTTGAAATGATCTACAAAAATGTCCGCGACAGTATATGTCTATCTTTTAAGATTAACTCACTAGAACCGTTTTTATGTAACATAATTATGCTACGGGAGCGAAGCCGCGCGGATCAGCTAGTCACTAATATGTATGTTCGTATATCTCACCCGTGTGCTATGCTTGGAGCGGAGCGAGCCGGCCGACCGTCGCGTGTCGATGTCGGACAGCTTGTCGTGGTCGGAGACCAGCGCCGTGCCGCGCTCCGACAGCTCGTCCGGGAGGCGCCGCTTGGTCAGCAGCGGCGCCGAACTTAGCTCAGGTACCGCGTAGTCGTAATTTGAACTATCTGTTGGCAAACAACATTCGACGTGAATAACTCTTTAAAATTGCTATCATACGGAGACAATCCAAAAAACCTAATGATAACTAAATTAAGCAGTTTGGCATTATAGCTCAGAATCTATCGGCTTCATCCAAAATTAAATTAGGACTGGCCCCCTATTCACAAATGCGATTCTGATCGGAAAGTCTCGAAATCCGAAATGAATTCATACAAATTTTGACAGAAACGTCCGATTTTCGCAACTTTCCAATCGGAAACGCATTTGTGAATATGGGACCTGGATAGCGCAAATTGAAGTTCATTTTGTTACGTACGCTACGTATTTACGTACCTACTACATACGGTCGTGTCTCTATGACAGCCTCACTCCATTTTTATTCAACCAAGTACAACCAAGTTACCACTCATTGCAAAATAAAAAACCTTTTTCGTCATAAATGAGACTCTATTTTTATCATTTTTTTATCATCATATAAATAATTAAAGTCAATGTTGCGAATGTTGAAATAAAGATCGAAACTACTACTAAGTAGAATTTAACCAATTGATACGTGATACTCGCGAAAATAAAATTGATTATCCTCAAATAAACTTAAGATAAAAATATTTTTTAAATTTTACAGAACTGTTCACCAACTCACCAGATAAAGCTGTATTGGAATCCTTAACAAAGTCTTTCATCTCTAGCAAAACAGTACTATAACTAAAATATGGCGCGCACTTCAAAGCCTGATATGGCTCTTGATATTCATCGGACTTGACATCTAAGCCACAGTCTAACATTTTGTTGTCCGGGAGCATGGAGCTACCGCACGTGTTGTAGCTCTCCGGTACGGTCCTCTTTTGTGCTATGGTCGTTTTGGCTAAGGGCGAGGCGAAGCACTTTCTGTGCCTGTGTCTGTGGACTATGAGGAACACGGCGACTATGAGGAGGATGACGAGGGCGGTGAGCACGCCGACCACTATGGCCATGTAGAGGGGGTCGTCCTGATGTGCGGTGGATATGGGCACGTTGCTGGTGGGTATCAATTTCGTCTTGTCCTTATTTTGAGCCGGCTTCGAACTCTCTGGCGTGTAGTTTCCTTGCGCTACATCTAAAGGTGATAGAAATGCGAATATTGATTGGTAAATTCGAAGAACTTAATTTTTATTGTATACGATTTTTATCCCAATTTATCAAACTTCAAGTATTTATTTCATTCATCTATGCCTCTTTAGAGGTACTTTTTTATTTATAGCCGTTTTGGAATCAAGATTTAATATGGGAATTATTATCAAGTGGAACATATTAATATGGTTTCTACAGAAAGATTGAACTTTTAAATTGTTAGATATTTTACTTTATAATATAAATATAACAATAACAATAAAGTCTATTGGTTCTACAGATATAACATTACTTACATGGTTAATTTATTTAATGTTAATGCCTACCTGAATCAAAAACGACTTCGCTAATGAGTATCCATCGCGCCGAGAACCGCAGCTCAATTCGAACCCACTTCCCTATCCTGTGGTGGAGCTTAATGCTGACGTTTCTAGAATTCTCGAAGATGTTGTCACTGACTGGCGTGTAGTGGATCGGCTCGTCTTGGAAGTGCCGGCCGCCGATCGAGAACGAGATTATGGCCTCCGAAAATACCTGGAGATAGTTTACTATTAGTACCAATAAAACTTATGAACGCAAAGCAATTAATCTTGATAACTTTATTGACATGTAGTAACTCATACTATTAAACAAAATAAAACTAAGATTTAAAAATTACATTTCGCAATTGCTTACACATGACATAAAATATTTATTTATATTGCAATACATAACAAAAAAAACACACATGAAAAAAATGCAACTAACCTGCACATCTCTCATGAATTTGTTATTGCAAAATAGATGTACAGCGCTGAACTCTCGCACTTTGTCGAACTCGAAGGTAATGACGGGCGGGTTTGGCCTGGAGTCATTTCTCCATCCGACCCAGGCCAGGTTCTTAGCGGCTTCTCGTATTTCATCTCCGCCGAACTGGCCGTCGACCAGTTGCCCCAGACCACCCTTGAGCTCCTCCCCCCACTGGCCGTCGTATATCGTGTCGGTAAGCTCTACACCGTTACTGCGTTTGTCGCCTTTCGGCATCGAGTATGATACAATGCCGACTGTGGACAATAAAGCTATTAAAATCTCTTTGAAACATGTGTATGTAAATGTAAATATGATATTCATATGTTTTCTTGGAGTAATATGTACGAAACTTGTGTAATTTTGAGATGGTTAATTCTAACCATTTATATGAAGATGGGCAATTACCCTTTATAACATATAGGTTAATATCTTTAAACTCTCGTATTGCAAATTAACGTACAGCTGAGTCGCGGCGGCTAAGTCGCGACACATCAAATAAATAATGTTATCATCTAGTCTAAAGGCATTTTAGACTAATCGTTCAAGAAACGTTTGATTTATAACCATTGAACACATCGCCGTTACATCAATGTTATAAATTATGCTCCAATAGATATTTGCAATCCTTATTTATTAGACACATAAATAATCTTATGCTGATTTATATCGACTTTAGAGCTCAGCTAAACATAACTTATGGTGATTGTACGATGCGTCTTAGTATTAGCCAGCGTTGATTGCGTTATGTTAAGGTTCACATGTACAAGTCAAATATCGTGAATAAATATTTATTGTTACTTAAGGCGAAACAATAGACTTTATACATTAACATTACGCTTTTAGTCATTACGTTGAAAAGTTTAAATTTAAACGTTTGGAAGTAGCGAGGTATAAACCGAATACGTTCATTTCACAGAACGAAAATTTAGTGATCAATATCGCAAAAGATTCAGGGAAAGCAAGTTATAAAAACGACTGAAAAATATCACAGCTATTATTAAGTAAGTAGAACAATTTGCGACATTCGCTGGCAAGCACTGCGATAACTAACTTCTGGGTATTGCCCTGCCATTACCATGCGAACAATTACTTTTTGTTATAGTTTGTAAAAGTATACAGAGTCGCTTTTAATTTAATTATAAGTTAGATATTTCTTAACTGGCTATTGTGCATGGACCGAAAAATATTAACTATACTAAAATCAACTTTTATTTAGTATTTAATTAAACGTAGCAGCAGCTTATGTTAAATAGTGCTTACAATAAAGACGAGAAATATTTTGTTGATGGGATTAAAGTGGATAAATAGTTTTTTAAAACGCGTTCAAAGTTTAATAATAATGAGTGGAAAACAGTTTGAAACTCTACGGCCATTCTATAAGCAACAAAAGCGCCGAAGTGGAGCACTAAGTAACTTTGTATAGCCAGCATTATAAAGGTTAATTGAAGCTGACTTTGGCAAATCAGAATGGTCAAGTGAACGATCCGGCAATTTAATTTGTCGACTTGTGTGCATTGATGCTAAATTGAATAAAGTATTTCTCTATAGAAGGAAAGTTTATCATTTGTTAATAACAAACATAACATTAATATATAAAACCCTTAAATATATTCGTCCATCAGTAATGTATGATATGTATATATGTATACATTACTATGTCAGCTTAGCATACCTTAAGCTTTAGACCGGCTGAGAGTACGCTTGCGTGGACCGAGATAAAAAGAAAAAAGTAAGCCCTAAGTTAATCTAGGTTATAAACTGCCTGAATTTCTTCCAAATCATCATTGAGTAACCATTATTTCAAATATGCAATCCTTCCCATTCATATAATACGAGCCGGTTTCCCCCTCGTACCTTCTAATCCCGTTACAATTCCGGGATTAAAATTAGCCTATTTGTTATTCTACCTATGTGTATAAGAAGTTTTATTATAATCTGAACCGATTATAATGTAATTTTTGCGTGAAAGACTAACAAACACACATAAGTACATAAATCCTCACAAACTTTCGCATTTATAATATTACAAGGATACATTAATAAAGGTAAAGAAGATACAAAGATACCAGGTAAGCAGGATTAACAGGATAACGTTACATACCACTCCAGTAACAGCCGTAGAGCTCCACCCGCATGCACAGTCTGCCGGTGTGAGGTATGTACATCGTCACAAACTTTCGCATATATAATATACTACTACCAGGATACCAGGTTAGCAGGATTAGCAGGATAACGTTACATACCACTCCAGTAACAGCCGTAGAGCTCCACCCGCATGCACAGTCTGCCGGTGTGAGGTATGTACATCGTCACAAACTTTCGCATATATAATATTACTACTACCAGGATACCAGGTTAGCAGGATTAGCAGGATAACGATACATACCACTCCAGTAACAGCCGTAGAGCTCCACCCGCATGCACAGTCTGCCGGTGTGAGGTATGTACATCGTCACAAACTTTCGCATATATAATATTACTACTACCAGGATACCAGGTTAGCAGGATTAGCAGGATAACGTTACATACCACTCCAGTAACAGCCGTAGAGCTCCACCCGCATGCACACAGTGCGCCGGTGTGAGCTGTACGGTATGAAGCGGATCTTCGAAGCCCAGATCGGTGGCTCCAAATGATTCTTCTTCTCCAGATATGTGTTTGTATTCCCGGGTAGTATCTGAAATTAAATGTTTCAGCTATAGTTTTAAACGGCGCTACAAATATTTTGAAATTAAAATTACAACGTATTTATTTTATTAATTAGTAATAAGTATTGTAAAATATTATTTTGTATTTTTTTTTACAGGTTAACACCGAATCACACATTGGGAAGGAACTGGCTCCCTTAACACAGGTATTGACCTAGCAAGAGAGCCAGGGCTACATACATTTAACTGTATCAAATAAGTTTAAACAATAAATGCATGTTTATTATTATCATGTTTTTTATTTATTTGCCTCAGTCACGGATAATTACTGTTTCCCATTAAAATACTTTGTTTAATTTAAAACTCACCTAGCACCCCATATTCACAAATTATTGCATTATCGGAAAAGTATATTTAATTTGTCAAAATAAACCAAAATTCAAATGAATCCCAGCCACGGTCGCGTGTGTGTAAACTCGATTTTAAATGTTAAGCCCGAATGATGGACATACGGACGAATCAACTTAAAGCTTGTAGAACGAACTATGTATTAATGCCAATTAATAATAATCAGTTTCGGACAGTATTGGCGAAAAAAGACCTGATTAAATTGATAGAACTGCGTTAATTCATATTAAAAGATACTTTGTTTTGCAATAATTCGTTTGTACCTCTATTTGAAAGTTCCTTAAAGGCGGTATCAAAACTTGATCTAAGATGCCTAGGCATGCCCCATGAAGGATCATTAACCGAAAACGTGCTTGTTTTAAAGAAACTATGTAATCATTCAGATCAATCAACACACGTATAGTGGATATTACAGTTATGTAAAGACAAGACTTAAGTGAGGAGAATACCATTTTATGTAGGACTAAGTTTAAAATGTAAACGCAACGAAGTTTAGTAAATCGAAAATTTTAGGAGTGGAAAATAAATAAAAAGAAACGAAATAAATAGGGCTGGAAGGCTCTTCCTAGTATATAATCTTTCATAATAATAATATTAAAAAATCGGATTCTCTGTGTATTTGTTTTAACGCAACTTGTTTCCAAAATGAATAAAAATACTGTTTAAAGGATTTTAAACGCGGTTTATTATACATGAATATAAAAAAAGTATTTTATTCACAATGTTCAATATATTTCTTCGATACTGAAATAAAATAACACTTCTATAAAGGAGTTCAATATTAACCAATCTCCGCGTCTTACTGCTCCCGCATCAAAATCCAACTCGTCCATGAAGTCATGGGTATGTATATATATATTCCCTAGTTTAACAGATCTGTATAGTAGTGACAAATTATGCACAATACCAAAACATCCTACCTCATGGCCGTCCGAAGAGCGATACCGCATCCACTTGCCGAGCTTGGGCCGCCAGTACTCCAGCACGTACCCCTCCGCGTACTCCACGCCCTGCGAGTTGCCGAAGCGGCCCTGGGTGCCCGTCGCCGTGATCACGTGCACCGAGTGCAGGTTGATCTCCAGCCACTCCGACGACTCGGTGGTGATCTGCGACTTGGGACACCACGCCCCGCCCTTTATCTCCTGGTTTAACCTGCAACAACGCCGACACATTGAGGACATTTGTTACACGGCTCGCTCTCTACATTTTAATCCTCTATCATATCATAGCTCACCTATAAAACTCTTATAATTCATTTTAAGAAATATCCTAACCATCTGTGTTATTCAAAACTAACAATCTTAAGAAAATGTACGTTTCTACTCGAGAAATTTGATAGTGATAATTAATTACAAATTCTAATAATAGTACAGGTTCCCTGGTACACGCTTCATCATTTATTACTACCAAGCTGAGCAAATCAAAATACATATTTTATCATTGCTACTCACATTACTGTAAGAAAATAAAAATTTTTGCCAAAAAATAGAACCGACTTCCTCGCTCTAAAAAGTAGAAAATAACTTTTATTTCATTTTTGTTGAAATCTATACAAAGTCGGTGCAAAATCTTGTTAAATTGAAAATAGATAAGGCACCGACTTTGTATAGAAATAACCTCCTCCTTTTTTTGTAAGTCGGTTAAAAATGTTGGGCATCTAGTCAAAATGAAACTCAAGAAAAATCAGCTTGTTCGTAATAAATAATGAACCGTGTACCAGGGATCCTGATACAGGGATACTAAAACTTTTCATAGGTTATTATAGCATTAAAATGTGTATCAAAGCATGTATTTCATAACTCTGATCACAATAAAGAGACAAAACAAAACCAGATTCCATGAGAAATATACGTAGGTAATAGAGCATTGTGTAATTCCAGCGAATTAACTTAATTAATTAACCAGGCCAAAGCCGACACATGCGGTGCGCGAAATGTATTAAATATGTGTTGGGCCTAACCTACCTTATTACAACCCGAATCATAACTTTTAAAACACTCACAGGAACCTTAATTTAAACTACGTAAAAGAATATATTATACTGTAAATGTTAAAGCTAGAATACTCGTACATCAATAATTTAATTTACAATTACTTTGTATTTTACATAAAAGCAAGAAATGTGTCATTAGTAATAAGCATCCATATCAATTATCTACCGTTTATTCCATCTATCCCTTGTTATGCTAACTAAATTCAGTCAAATCCATCTCTTTGTCCTTACTTTGATTTCAATTTCCTATCGACGGATAGCCTTTGCTGAGATAACAATCTATCCATAATCTTTGATACATTTTTGAAAATGGTTTTTCTGTTCCGTGGCTGTAAGTGTACAATTGTGTTGTCAGTTTAAAATGGACAATTCGAGGACAATTATATGAAGAGGTAAAGGTATAAGCCCATACTAAGGCTATAAATTTTGTTTATAAATTTTACGTACCTACGTACTTCTCTGGTGCGAGCATGACCCAAATCGTGCGAACTAACGTTTTGCTGTCAATTTTAACGAGGAGATTAATTTTAGGCAACGAATGCAAACTAACTTAAACCATTATTTGAAGATCAATAATAAATTAAAGCTTTATTTTGCTATTCGGGTCCAGTGAGCAAGAAAGGTCTAATCGATTAATATAGCATCTTGGACTCGTTGAATAACTAATGGTGCCCGGGTTGTCACTGCTCATATAACATTTATAACGGGATTTTGGCTGTCAAATTTAAACTAATTTCACAAGGAATCAATTTCACCTTTCATTAATGTTTGAGTAATAATGGAGTAATTCCAAGAATTAGTTGCACAGTGCATCTGGAGCTATTACAGTTTTATGGATTCGCGTGTGAGGACTAGCTAGCAAGTTTGTGTTACTATTAGCGTGTTCAACAATATATCATTTAGAAATGGGAATAATTAATTTGCACCACTCTCTGCAGTGTAGTGTAACAGCGCAATGGGTAATAAGAATTAATAACCCTATTAGGAAGCTATTCCGTTGTAGCTATTTCGAGTATCATAAGCAGATAAAAAATATGAAATACGCGCGCAGTCTCTCAATATGTTTCAGCGCACTAAAGCTAGTGGATGTACGTGAAACATTTATGTACTTTAGAAGTAAAAGTAAGCTCGACGAGGACGCGTTAATCCGGCTTAAGTCTTATCGGCCCGTGCTCTAATCGGTCATCGTAAAGCCCTGACTGGAAGGGTTATATCAGCTTAAATTAATACAGGTGTGTTTTGGGTAACTGTAATTCTATTGTTTGTAGTAATGATAAAAAACAAACGATTTCAAATCTGTTACTTTGTGAACTTTCCTATTATGACATCGCCTCTTCTTACAAATATATTTGTATAAAGAGGCGCGGCCTTATCGCTTAGGAGCGATTTCTTCCAGGAAAAATAGAGCACAGGAAAAGTAACAATTATTTTATTATTAAATCGAGAAAAAATATTTATAGTATATGCGTTTATACATCTGCCAAAACCATAAATATAAAAATTTCATATTCACTACAGAAATGAGATATGTTGTAACCACACTTAATTGTGGTGAGATCTGTTTAAATATAAATTGCAATATCAATGAGACCAGAGACGGATTAAGCTCATGCTATGCATCTAAGGTCCTTTAAATTGAACAGTTAATATTGTTTAGCCGATCCTATTCATCTTAAAACACTTTGAACTAGTATAACATCTTGAAACACCAAGATCCCGCTTAAACTTACCATATTCATAGAATATTTACAATAAACATTTAAACACACACTATAACTCGTTCTCTACGAAAACATTATGAACAGATTAACGACCGAATACCGTAAAATGATATTTACATTAACGCCATATTAAATCCCTTAGTTAAGCAAAATTCACTTCGCCAAACAGTAGGTATGTTCAGTACAGTGTATAAGATAATATTGTGTGAACAATAGTTATAAATTTACCAGATAGTTTTTTGTATCGAGAATTAAATGAGATTTTACATCTTTGAAATGTTAGCGATTTAAGAACAAAGCGACTTTGTACAAAGAATGAGAGCTACTAATCAATAGCAAGGCATTCCATGTTACATTTTAATTAAACTATGACGAATGAAATCCTGCAGTTCTACGATAGAACGATCTAGCAACCGTCTTATTATAATCTGGCTTTTGTAGGAATGTTTTCTATTGTTATTTCTTGCATAAGATTTATTTAAAAATGAAATAGAAAAAAGGCATTCTCTTCACAATTCAATGGAAGATAAAGTCTAATATTATGGGTGCTTCATGATCGATTATATTTAGTTAAGATAAACTGACATTAACTAGGTATGTGACTGTAGTCGAATAATTGAAAAATACATAAACGATTGATAAAATCAGACATGTCGCAGTTAATAATAGTCGTTTCAGTAGCGTTATTAGTGCATTCACTTATCATGTGTCACGCCGGCGCTCGGTCGGCCCAATGAAACGAACATCACATCACAATGCATATAGTGGTGTTCAAGCATTCATCATTATCGATCATAAGTGATAAGCTCCATTAATTTTAATTTAAACTCGAATGTAACGGACACGGCCATTGTGACAGAGGTGTCCGCAACGCAATCTGAATGGCAAAACGGAATGAAGGCTTGAGATTGCTTTTGATGAATATAACTATGACAATGGAGCGACATTTTCTTTTAAAATTATAAAACTTAAGAAAACCATTTTAAACGCAAAATGCTAAAATGATAGTAGAAAAAAATATAATGATTGTACAAAAAAGAATTGCAGTTCTATGTATACAATTGGCACATTGCTTGTGTACACGACACTTAAATGAAATCATACAAATAAGCACTTAGCAAACGAGGTATTCGGTTTTGTCTTACAGCCCGTGTACATTCTTTCCAGAGAAACCTTACATCCAACCCGTCCCCAAGTAATTGCATTTTAGCATTACTTCGACCCTCATTAGAATTTCGCCAGACATTTTAAGTAATACGTCAATATTGTAAGATTTGTAAATAAGCAATCTTTTTTGCATAAACATACAGGAAAGGAAATTAATAAATCATTACCAAATAACTTTTCTTCAGGTGAAATTCCAATAATTTTTGTAAACGTTCTGTCCTATTTCGTTAATAGCTTTATCGATTTTTGATTCGATGTTAATAGCAGAATCGGTAAAGTCTGTTACGATATTCGATTGCTGGAGACATTTGCAACGGTGCACCACTAAGATGGGCGGTCATTAAGCCTTATTGACGCGTACTGGAGCGTTCGAGTCATCAATGATGCGTTAAGGAGCGGCCCTCGTAATTGATATCAGCATACCGCATCTTATTAAGCTTTATGATATTTTAGACTTTATCCGAATATCTTAAAGTACATTTTAATATAAAACGCAATAATGACGTTTTAAAGGCTACAATTCTGAGTATTCTGTGCGGGCATGGAGTTTAAATAAACAGTGTTCAAACGCTTGTTTTTGGATTTTAATTGGAAACTTCAAAAAATATACTCTCGTGTGCGTTGAGCTCGCATTTTAATATTTACTTAGTAGATTTATAGCAACATTGCAAATCCTGCCACAAACTTTGTTCTCTAGCTATATGTTTAATGCTACTCTTAGCTTAAAAGGTACAAATACGATTGTCAGAGTATGAAAATACTTTTAGGCATGATTAATAAACAATCTGTTGAATATTTCGTGAAGTTACAGTTGAACGGTTCTGTACAATATCGATTGTCGATTTAGTTAAAAGCAATCGTTATGGCCCTGTGCTCGTAAACGCATAGTTATACAAACTTTACAACCCGATGACGACATATTGCTCATACTACACAAGTATACAACGCACGACAACACTTATGTTTAATCTATTTTTAATTACAAAGACTGTGTAATAAATTTTGAATAGTTAATCGACCCAATTGATTTTATTAATTAACAAAGTTACCGATACCTTTACCCAAAGAGCATTACATTTTAACGACCGATCATTTATCATTTCGTGAACTTCAAACGCGACGAACATAGACAATTATATACAATTTTAATTATTAAAAATACATTTCTAATGTGTTGCTAGAATTGTATTAACTGTACATATCATCGATTTGTAAGTTGGATTGAAACCTAGCGTGTCATCGTAAAAGCAAAGCTATAACTATGTTACCCACTAATACTGTTAGTACAGAAACCATGCCACACGCAATTACTGACATTTATTAGTTACTATACCACATTAATGTCACTGGACGTATTTAATTTGTTATAAAATCAGAGTCTCGTCTACTCCTTCACACGTAAGTGGGCCATGATAAATAAACATTCGTTCATTGATTTTGTAATTAGGTGCTTATTGAACGAAATTCCTATACCGGCTGCACTATACTTGGGTTGTTTTTGTTCCATTAACAGAATAATCAATAACAGATAATATATGCTATTAACTTATTATTTGTACGAAGATAGACATTTGTTTACACATAATATAAATCAAAACACACGTCACATATACAAGTTGTCTATTCCAGGTACGTACTGTATATTCTTATTAATATTATAAATGCGAAAGTAACTCTTGCCTGTATGTCTGTCTCTTCTTCGCGCCTAAACCACTGAACCGATTTGGATAAAATTTTGTACAGTGATTGTTTGAAATCTGAGAAGGGATAGGATAGCTTTTATATCACGGAAATTCCACTGGATCGGTAGATATACGCGGGTGAAACCCACACCCCGTCGTACATTTTATAGTTTGTCTTAACTTATTATGTTAAATTAATATAAGTAGGTTTTTAAATTAGATCATTTAAGGAAATCTTCACAAGCACCGATGATGCAACAATATTATTGTAATAAAAATTAAAGAAATTGGTATTTGAGATCTCCACGCTTTACTGTTTGTGCCTTGTTTTATGGAACATTTTTTATTCAATCTCTTAAGGTTTTATTGTGGTGTTCTCTTGAAAACTACAGTCTTTAAAAAGAGATTAAAACCATACACAGCTGCACTAGTCAGAGCCGTATGTAATGTCATTTTTCAGTTCAGGTTCATTGGAAATTAAACGTGTTTTCTTTGTTTCTAAAGTTATTCAATCAAGACCAGAGGCAACCACGTGTTCTGCTTGTTAAATATAACTATGCGTATAAATTATTTAGCACGCTATGTTATGTTCAGTGTTGAGTAAGTATATAAAATACTTTACTAATATATTATAAAACTTGAAAATTTTTTAAGAGCCACGTCTGTTCTTCAAAATGGCTTTTCGGCTTTCCCTATATAATAAGATTGTAAAAACGATGGAGGAAGGAATATAAAATCGCGTGTTCGTTTTAACGAAATCTAAACACGCCGTGATAAAATTTGATAAGCAACAATTTATTTATATAGTACTAGCCGATCCGCGCGGCTTCGCTCCCATATAAAATATAAATATAGCCTATGTTACTCGTGGATTATGTAGCTTTCAAATAATGAACGAATTTTTAAAATAGGTGGAGAAGTATTTGAGCCTATTCATTACAACCTAACAAACAAAATTTTCTTCTTTATAATAATAATGTAGACAAACAATATTTTTTTCAAACAGATTTTATTGATCACTAATAACAGCTTGAATTATCTAGGACACCATTGCATATTAAACAATTTAAAGTATAATTTGATCAACTTTTACGTCAATTATATAATTTAATTCGTAAACGACAAAGACGTGTAACGTGTTCGTAAGTGGAAATTTTTATAAACAATTTCATTTGCGGCCGAGATCAATACACGCGTTCCCCCGAGACACCGGTGTAGTTGTAAGTAATTAAAAAAAGTTTAATGAGACGGTAATTTGAAGCTACGGCCATACTTTAAAGTTAAATTAAGCAATTTTAAATAATGAGAGAAAAGTTTAACGTAGTATTGTGAAAGGGGGCAAAGGGGCAAATTGTTTCACGTCGAATTTACGGGAGTCCGATGCCGATTTTTCCTTCGATTGTCGAACCTTCATTTATTCTCTATTTTAGGCACAAGTTAAGATGCTTATTATCAGTGTGGGCAGCTATACTATAATACGACATGTGCGGTCATGTGTATACTATAATACGACAGTACTACAAAATATAAATTTATTTTGATATCGAGGCAAAATGTTTCTCTTAATACAGGTTGCCAGACAACCTAGCTAGAGAAACATTAGCTTTTAGGTATTATTCTATGTAACTCTTTAACATTGATTTCGCTTCGGTAAAATACATTGTTTAATAATGATAACAATTGTAAAATTGTATAATTTAGATGCAATAAAATGTTATGTTATAAAAAAATATGTTATGTAAAGTTACGATTAAATAAATAAATAGATATCGACAAGCAAGAGTAAATATCTGGCGACAAGTGCAAAATAATTAAAGAAATCAAAGGAATTGTATCAAGTTAAATAACACTAACAATAAATATGATATTCTGTAGAAGGGTGATAGATCCGACACGAGCCATGCAATCTACGTAAATCTACGTACATGATAAGAATGAAAATATAGCATGCTTACAGATAAAATAATTAAATGTTAAGTAATAGCTGTACCACAATGTCATATTCTAACTATTCATTGCTGTTAAGACTCTTAAATTAGAAATACATATACCTTAAAGAAATTTTCTTAACTTAATAAATTAAAGTTAAGAAAACCGTAGTCAAGTAAATACTTAATTTGGTTTAAATAAGGTTATCAAAGAATTTTATTAAAAAGAAAAACTATTAAGAGCTAGTGTCAGTTACTATAAGAAAGTAATAACTTCCGTTGTTTGATGAAAGGAAAAAATCTAGATTGCAAACCTATTTTCTAGGACAAAGAAACGCTGAATTAAATTTCCTTTAAGAAATAAATAGAACAATCTTTATAAATTGAAAAGTATTTTTTTAAACAGTAGGTGACTTAAGGTCATTACAGAATACATACTGTGGTTATAGCGGTTACAGGTAAGAGATATCTCCACACAAAATTGTCAGTAAAGAAAAGTCGTATTCAACACATTGACAATGTAGCGAGACAGGTAAAATGAAGAAATGGACATTTATTTGATCGCTTTTAATAACCAACCATATACTATTTAATAAATAATCTATGTAAAATTAGTATAATGAGAATATTTTCATAATATTGCTGTGCTTCCGAAGCATACTGTTATATAGCTTATATCACTCATATAAAAGACAGCTTTCCTATCTATGTATATGTTTTTCGAAAATCTCGGTGTTTTCAAATTGAACATGCATATTTCAGAGATTAATAGCCAATCGATAAACTTTTACTACTACAACTAAAACGGACTATCTACTCTTTGTTCTCCCGTCGTCTGTTTTACCTTCTATAAATTTAATATATTTTAAAACATGGAACCATAGAAGAAAAATATCTTTACCAAGTTTCATTTATACTTTAAAAAATAATTAATATGAGTGGTATTTTCGGATTTAACACGTGGTAAATAAAATTCCTTGTTTTCATGTGTATTATATACATAAATACAAGTAGTACAATGTAAGTAACATAAAGGTGGTTAAGGGTTTCACTCACCTTCCATTCTGCGGAGCAACATTGTCGTTGTTGAAGGAGGAGCTAGCGGTGACGTCCTTGTCCGGGATGAGGCCGCTCTCCATACCCAACGGAGCGATGCATTGAGCTGGAAACATTCCGGATTGTTTACTTGGAAACTAATGCGAATCGCCCCGGTGACGTCACGCTACTACCCTCCCGCACACGCAAGCGAAATTAGAACATGCCGCAATAATATCAATGTTTTGATTGCAATTTGTCAAAACGTAACCAAACGCAACCGGTACTGTTTCCACTGTTAACACAACAATGACAAAATATGACACGGCTGAATTTACAGATGAACAAAAATATTGATGAAGATACATTTTTGCACAAACAAATAGAATAAGGTTATGACCGTACATTCGTTCAAAGATTCATAAAGGTCTGACGTCGAAGGAAACCGTAGGATCCAGTAAAATTCATTTCTGAACGACCGCAGGGTCTTCTGTTGTAGACGTTAACATTTGTTTAGCGATATAACTACGTCTGCGATCGCAAACCAACGATATTAAACCACATTTTATATGAAAGAAACATATTGTACTTCAGACGTAATGTTGCATTATTATTATGTAATTTGTTCCTAAACTTATTGAATACGTCTTGTATTGGAAGTTTTCGATCCATTGGGCAGTGATAGATTTAAGTAAATAAATTGCCACAGTGTTCACTTCAATAAATATAATTGCATAATAACTGTAGTGACAGATTAATGTTTATTTATATCAAACAATCGCCCTATTAAACTCTAGCGGACAGAGAGGAGATAAGTTGACTAATTATTGATAATATTTACGTACTTGCCTACATGAATACCTACATGGAAACAATAAGATCTCAATAATCAGGCCTTCTACTTATATAATGAATTCTACTTCTACTTACTAGTAACATAATCTGAAAGAGGTACATATAGGTTCATTCTTTCACAAAAAACGTTAATTTAAACGTTAAATAATTTGTTAGGTTAACATTTTTTTTGCGGATTTCTCGTCGTAACGAAACTTTCGTGCAAATTTAACAATTAATTCTGTAATTGAAATGAAACAATTACAGTATACGAGTACAAACATACCTCAGCAGCCCGTAATATTTTTGTTTATGTCTGACCGGATAATGTAGAACGTACGTAACCCTCGTCATATTAATATTTAAAGTATAAACTTTAAAATGCCTTTACATGTGTGTATTAATCGACAACGAATGTAGCACGTGAAATTTTACTTAATTATCGGTGTGGCCGTCCGAATGCTACAATTATATAGTGATTATAAATTCCGATCGACCTGAAAAGCGGTGGTGCTTTTAATATTTCATAACGAAACGATATCACATAATTTGCTTTAGCGGGTATCATTATACAAATCCACGGCTGAAATGGTTCCCGCAATTCAAAAATTTATAAGAACCGTGAACAGGTAGATTATTAACAATGGATTACCAATTCGGAAGTACTAAATATTTTAAGTGTAAATATTTAATTATTAAACTTTCTCTTGGCGCAACGATGAAACCAAGATCGAGAAACTCGTTTAAGCTATTATAGGTTAAATCCATAGATCGGTTATAGAGTGGGGAATCAATTGCCAAGACATCCGAGCCGACGTCACGAAGCCGTATCCACTTCCGCCAAACGCACATGGAAAGCTCTATGATAATTACTATCAATTGTAACACCTGTATGAGATCGTATTCAATACACGCGTGGCACATTCGTGAATTTTGTCGGCGTGATGGCGGCCTGTCGAAAAGGATTCATTGAAATGCAACACTTTGTGCGGCGCCAGTTATATTTTTAAACCTTCCGATAAGATCGCTTGAGATGTGTCATGTGCCACAAATTGAGGCAAGGGAAGTCGTGACTGCGTTCATTTTAACAAAGAAATAATAAACAAAATCATAGTGCATTGAAGTGTTTCGATCGTACTTATACATAATTTTTCTACACATAAATCAAATAAAAACTTCGCAAAACATGCATACATAAAATCGCAATTAGCTTTTATACTACACAATAACACGTAAATATAAAATAAAAAGATTTCTAAATCAAGCTTTTAATGACAATCTACACTATATAAGCATGCAAAGAGCATCGCTTAACATTTTAACTGTTAAAATTACTAATTTGTTATAAATAATATGTAAAAAAGCTCCTAAAGTTTGTTAACTGTCAACATGAAGGGAGAATTCAACACGCAATTTAATAAATTTTCCTGGAGCGAGGATTATACGTCTACGACGTAATCTCGATTACACAAAAAATAACTCGTAGACATAAGTCTAAATTTAATATGAATTACATTAACCCCGACAGGCGATACCACCATCGGGCTTGTTCTATTATAATTTCCAAGGGGTTGCTCATTAGTCAATCTATCAAATGATATCGCGTGCTCCGGTCATGCGAGCAAACAAACAAAGTATTCATATACATACAAATAGGGATTGTTAATTAGCCTCTGGCGGTGCCGTTGATAACTCTCTGTCGCCAGCGGAATGTACTATTAGACAAGGGACGAGCGGAAGCGTGCGAAATTCGTCGAATCCACAATCAAGGCTTCTTTATATTCAGTTATGCTGGATATGTTCAATGTAGTTCAATTGTTTAGTCCACTGAGGTTCTATCCACCATTATAATAAAACTACATAATAATAATATACTCGTACAATGTCGGTGCATGGCGGAGATAAATATCAACGAAACGTCGCGGTGTCGTGTACAAATAACCGAACATGTAATTTCATAATTGTGTTAATTTTCAAAGTAGCGTAACATAATAAATGAGGGGTGGATATATTGTAAATTAGTCCAATGCTAAATTCCGCATAATGTCCCTTTTCTTCAAATGTATTATATGGATCGAAAAAATAAATGATCTACTGTAATGTTTAGTTAGAAACATCACAAACATCGCCACTAAAATTATCTACAAACATAAAATTTTACAGAATAAATATATGTGTCATCGCAAAGCAAATACCAGGAGCAGCATTCAAACAATAACGCAGTGTTATTATTAAGGGAACTGTTTTAAAAGCTGCAGCCGTAACGTGCGGCTCAAATTATAGCCCCAAACACTGTAATCCTCGGCACATGTTTATTTTTTATTGCTTTACACACATCGCTTGTGCCGATTTTATATATAAGCATGAAAATAAACACAATTCTTCAAACACGTTCACCTCTATACAGTAAACATTCAATAGCTATCGACATCGATGGACATAATTCATATGCATGGAGTCACAATGCTCGACAGTATAAGGCACCGAAGAGAGATTGGTATCAGAAGTCGCGAAGCCAATGATTATTATGTAAACCTAGGCTATGCACACGTGGATAAGCAAATGTGAACAATAGATTCTACCTATTCTTAATCATTCGCAAGAAACATTCGATGACCGTCGAGAACATTGCTTGTAAAACAACCTTGATTATATAAAGAAAAGTTGAAGTCATTGTGAAATTACAACGAAAACTTCCCCATTATTTGCGAGAAATACCTGTAGAAGGAAAATGTTTATTGTTCCAATTTTATTTGCGAAATAAAATATTTTTTGTTGAAAACTCGATTAAAAAATTAATTTTACGAATGAATGACGCCCATTGTAGTAAGTACAAAAGACGAGTGCTTATGGGTCAAATGCAAATACAATTCGCTTGTTGCGTGTCTCGCTATTTAAGCGCTGGCCTCTTGTTGCTCAGGACTGGTGAACAAATTGCAAACGTCATAAAGCCAGTTTTGAATATTAATAAATGCTAATAAATGATCCATCTGTACGCACAACCATTTACTTAGACCTGAGGTTCACAAACCGCGCGAGCCTCCTGCGAACAGGAAATTAAGTGTACTTTAGGCGTCGAATTTTCGCCCATAACCAATCCGGTTGGTACATTCTGTATCGGGTAACTTACAAAATAATCGGAGATTAAGAGGTGGGTGCACGAAAAATAAAGGACATTACAGGTAAAGTTTGAGAAGCGACGAGCTTGTGCGTGCTTATGCTGTTGCGTGACATGTAGTCGTCTAATGAATAATAAACAGCGCAGCAGTGGCGACTACTCGCTACTCATTCATAGCCATCCACAAAAGGCAATATTCTTTTTTCATAAACTGTTTGAATGTCAACTTAAACCATATACAATATTGACTTTGCTTCGTATAAATGTTAGCTAGGCTCACGTAAGCCCGGAGAGGAGCTCACGCTAACTAAAATGTCTCAACCTTTTTTACGGCTAAAACGACGTCGCGTGATATCGTTCAAACTATTATTTTAATTACTTTCGTTGTATGTACGAGGCGGGTCGTTCACATTTTGTAATTCATTAAATTTTACAGGTTCAGTAGTTTCCACAAGGTAAACGCACTTAATAGAGTCTCGAGTGTTATTCAATCTATACGATTGCACACGGATAATTGTTTAATAAAAGTAAGTTTGCAATCATAATCGTAACCGTCAAAACTCCAGAACAAAAGGTTAGTAATCAAAATAATATCCATGGAATGTATCCGCTCCATACATCACATGTATCGTAGAGAACGGCCGCAAATCATTCTGCAGGCGATTTCGTCCGGCCACACGTTTTTAACAGACGCCGTTTTTGTACTTATTTTCGAAATCGATACCAGACGAACAATAAAGCAACGCGACGTGACGTGATGTGTTCGAAATTTGTTTTAGAATATATGAAGCCCCCAGTCTTGGCAGTTAAAGTGAAGTGAATTATTAATATTAATTTAGCAGTTTGCCGTTCCTCTCCCTGAGGGAAAGCCACACGGGCTTATTTCGTATGAAATGTTCGTCGCGATACGTACGAGCGGGGCTTAAGATGCGACCACGGCTTCCGTTTTCATTCTTTCAAATCATCGGGCATGACGTGATTCGCCATTGTCACCGCCACCGGTTTAGAACGTGAATAGCTTTTAAAGGCTTTTGAAGAATAAGCTTTTAGCTTAGATGGACCTATGAACTTATTTTTCAACAGTGATTTCCCAATCTTTAATCCTATTAAATCTTTTAACTGCTTTTGTGTATTTTTAGTTAAATCTTACTTCACCTTGTAATACTATATTTTCTTTTTTTAGGTTCTTGTCTAAACGTATTCATTACAATATAAATTTACTTTGGCTTATCTCGTTTATTATCGTTATTTAAACTCATATGCTTCATTCATTCTTCTAAAGCGTCATAATTATTCTAGATAAAAATATAAAATATTTTCGGATTTCGTATTTATACAATTGTACACTCATATAAGAACTAGTTCACGTCCATCGATGAAATAGGCATAATGTCGATGATGTAGTTATATGAATTGTAATATAGCGATGGCTTAGTAACAAAACAAATTTGAAAATGTAATTGATTCATTTAAATTTCATAAATGGAGGAACGTGAATTTTTCAGTATAGAAGTCGTACGGGGCCAACATTCATAACTTCACCGAAATATTGCAGCGCAAAGTGCAAATGCTTATTAAATTTACAATTCTCAGTACTTATAACTTGATCGAAACGGCGAGGCTTGGAGTCCGATCCTGGGGCGGCGAAGTTTCTGATTAAATATTTAGGCTATCTGAGGTATTATGGATGGAGTTTCATTTGAGATTACGGCAGCTGTGAGATGGCAGAAAGTCTTGTAAATTATCTGAATGCCAGTTCCCTGGATAACATCGCTTCAGGTATGAACAACGACACGGTGGTATTGTTATCGAAAATTAAATTCTAGCTATATTGAGACAATTTCATTCCATCTGGAATGCAAGGTCGCCTAAGCGGGCGTCGCGAACGGTAGCTCTCAATAAGCTGAATGTAGTATACAGGTTCCGTTCGCTAAATTTGCATTCAAAGTCGCTGAACCACGCTTATTTACTCTTTCCAACTGTTTCCACCACTCGGATATGTTATGATATAAGCAATAAAATATAGTCTGCAATAAGTCAACTTCGTTTAGACCGCAGGTTTATCTTGGTTGTTTGCAATATACGGAAGTATCCGAGCGTATGTTACATGAATCGATTATTCAAATTCATAATAGAACGATTGTTATCAAAAAAGGATTCTCAGGCATGGTGTTTGAAGAATCTATCGTAGTACCAGATACATATTTATTAGCTGCGTCATTGGCGGACAGTGCAGTGTTGTCCGCTTTGGTCGTTGACGTCGAATGAAAACTGAGCCGAGGCAAAGCTGAGAGGGGTGTACAGCAAACGAGTATTTGTTAGGATAACCTCATGCCATACAGTCCTTTATACTTCAAATTTTGTTTCGCCGTAAAATTTCAATTAAAGCTTCATAATGTTTTGGATAGACAGACATTAGATGTTGAAGAAAAAAGGTTGCGTCAGACTCCAGAGAAATAAAGTAATGCTAAGTTTTTTATAGGTACATACGAGTTCAAGCTGAAAAATAGTGAGAGGCTTCTCTCGAGACAACAACAGGAAATGTGACAATTTGCGAGTTGGCTCATTTGCTAAAATCGGTCAAGTGCTCCCGAGACACCTGAAATCATCGCACTTTCACCCCTGCGTGCTTGGCTTTGTTTTCAATGTTTTGAGAGATTCGCGACGCATTACCTGAGACGCCTCATTTTTCTCGTGCACATACGGTCGCAATTCTTTCTCTTCAAGATTTACATGCTACTTACCTTCATACATAGCATACGTTTGCAATTTTTCCCGTACATCTGTTAAAATATTCCTTTTATATAGTCTTGCAGTTGAATAAGGAATATTTTTATTCAGGAATGTTTGTGAATTAAATAAAGATTCGTATTGCTTTCAAATAGAAAATCCGTTTTCAAAAGTGGAGTTCCATTTTCCATTCAATTATCAACCAACTTGGTTTTTTGTTATTATTTTTTTCATAAAATAGTGAATTCATTTAATTCATGGAGATGTATTTAATTTTGTAAGACTGCACTTAAAGAACGATAAAAATGTGGTAGAAAAGTTTTAGTTTTAAAAAAGTTTTATTCGCCATTTTCTTTCTCTTAATTTCTGACGTGCTTTCGTTGGAACTCAGATATTATCTCCGATTATATTTTTTCTACAAATATTACCCATCAATCAATCTATCAATTTTTTCTGTTTCCAAATTCTTACTTTGTTGGTAATCATTCAATTAAGGCGAAGCATGTTTCAGAGAAAAATCGCGAATAAAATAAGATTTATTAGTACCATTTAAGTCCTTCGACTATGGCTTCTTTCCATTCAAATTAATTTCTGATCAAAGATATTATTATACACCTGCATATTACATCAAAAACTAATTGATTTTATCTTCAAAGGTTTTTTTCAAGCTAACAGGGATTTTTAATAACTCCTACAGACAGAACGAACCAATAGATTTGGACTTCTTTAAGGTTTCCTTAATATCACAAGTACATTTTCAAAGAAAAATATGAATAGATTCATCATTTCACAAAATTGTATAAAATTAATTGGGCAACATGTAATGAAAAGAACATTTAATTAAAACTTAACAAAATATAAGCAGGGCGTGTGTAAAATTTACATATTGAACATTAACTGTTCGATATTATTGATGAGCGAAGTGGCCAATTATCGTCCGTCCACACCATCTACGTACCTGAAGTACGTAAACTTCATTACGGCTGGTTAATGGGTTTTACGGTGGCCCGCACAGTATCATGTGATGGAACATATGCTACCGAGACTTCGTTGATGGTAAATGAAAGCCTGTGTGACTAACGGCCAATTTACTTAAATGCTTGATAAAATACCTATCAAATTTTGTGACATATACTGCATTACATACTACGCTTCCTAACACTCGGATTGGACCAATCTAACACCTCGTTCAGATCGGCGTATTTACTTTGGAAGCTCCTGTGTAAAGTCTATTTTTCCAATAAAGTTGTGCACACTTGAGAACGAATTAAATTTAAAACCTATTCCACTCAAAATCAAGAAATACGACTCGAAAGTTACTAACTCCTGTTGAAACTTCGGGGATATCCGGGTGACTGCAATTCGGAATTCTTTAGCTTTTCTAACTTGTAAACTGATAAGAACAATAAATACCTGAAGCGATTATTATACACATGAAACGTGATCAATTAGTCTGATAACCCATTAGGAAAGCTATTTGGATATATGCAAAGTGATTGAGAATTAACGCCTACTCAAGAAAGCGATGTTGCTTGCAATGATCGTTGAGTAGTCTATACTACTAGATCTATTGCATATTCAAAGTTCGACAGTTCATTAATAATTTTAAAATCAATTAAAAAGCTTTTTAAAATTAAACGGCTTGTCAAGACTTCATTTTAAATCATTGATGTATAATATCACTACTTCGTTATAATCAATTATTATTTTCTAAAATTACTGTAAAACATATTATTATTCTATCTTTATAGAGTTTAAAAAACAGTTATTTGTCTTTCTAACTAATAGTTATTAACCGAACAAATACAAATATTGTCATTATGAGCAAAAATTTAATTCAATACAAAGACGAAAGCAAATAGAAAGAAAGTATTGCAAAGCGCAGCATTGACAAATATTACAGAAATAAGAAGTGATGTTTTAAGCCGTAAATTAAATAATTGAAGGCAATAAGAAATAATATAAAGCAATAAGCAGCTCAAACTCTACTCGGAGACTAATTGACCGAGAAATATCGCGTTTCCATTATATCGTCTACTTTTGGGCAGCCTTTGGCTGAAATTTGTGCAACATTTAATACTCTTATACCGAAAATTCATAGAAAAATCTGTTGAGTATTATGTTATAAGAGTTGTGAAGCCCTGGAAATACATTCTGTACACCAGAAGTTTATTTATATTTAATTAATTTCAAATTATTAACAAAGTATTTAAATGTTTTACTTTTGTTCTGAACGTTGCAAAATCTATTTGAAATCTAACGAAATAAAAAAATGTTCTTGCATTGCAATGAAATACCTTTAGGATGTGACGCAAAATTTCATAAAACTGACTAGTTTAAGCGAATTTCAAACTGTGGTAAAGGAAAAATAATGATAATTGGAGAAAAACTTGAAGAGCTATTTTAATTATAAACGTTTGTATATTGTAGGTTGTACTTTGTAATTCAATTATTATTGCACAAAAACGTACTCGTAATCTACTATTAATTCTAATATTAGATGTACAAAATACTTACAAATGTCGAGAGCATGCAAGCGGCAGGCCCGAACGAGGAGCAGCAAGGCTACCACACAGGGAACCATCTCGCGGCGTTCACTTCACCATCTTTGCCGATACTCGAAATCTGAAACAAAATTCTGGATGTATTCTATATACATAACACCAAGAAAGTAAATATTTCGCTTTCCTGCAACACATTACTAGTGTACGGATCCATCCGATTTCGATATGTCTGGTTTTGAAACAGTACAACAAAAGGTAAGGTAGGCAACATTTTGCGCGCTATCCGAGGCTATCGATAAATATATAATTTACTAATATTTATTTTAAATTAAAATATCGTTATTTGAGTGAACATTACGAAAATATACGAGAATATTTGTATAGTACCTAATTAGGCTGAAGTTACAATCCCCACCTTCTTTGTAACATTTACGTGCCAGATAAGGAGTGTGCACTATCGTTTTGTTAACACTACAGTCAAGCATAGCAGGTCTCGTCGGAGTTATGTGTTTGCTCACTCAACCCAAGGAAGGATGCAGCGACAAAATGTACACAGGAATCATTTACTGTACTTATAGCTTATTTGCGGTTTATCTACGGAGTATTTGAATATGGCTCGACTTATTCCAAGTGCTAGGACGAAATTATGCTTGAAAATTTTAATTTGATGATTTATTCTTATTGCTTTATAACAACAATTTAAGAATAGAAAACGGAAGTACCTTTGCAGTGTTTGTAAAGACGTAAGTTCAACCTCGTAAGGGTAAAAAAAACAAAAGAACGAATGACAATGGGTATCTAACAATAGGATAGATGGTTTAAAAAATGTGTAGCCCAGAGTCTAGAGAGATCTAATTGGAATAGTACAGTGCCTTTCTTAGAAGGAAGCCAAAAAATAAGAATTTTTATGCAAACCAGACAAAAATAGCCTCTAATGAGCCTTATCCACTGCACAACTACTATCCAGCAACACCAGCTATATAGATACAATGTATATGTATTATTTAATGTAAATACATTTGAGGTCATTTTAATGTATTTACCACAGTGTTAAAATCATACAAGGGTTGCATGTAATACATATAGACAATACTTTTTTAAATTTTACCTAACACAAACAAATTGAATGACAAAATGACAATTTTTTTCACCCTTAAAAGACATGTCCCGCAGCACAAATGGAATATCTCGATTTATTATAGATTTGGGACAATGTCTTTGTGACAGTTTCATAGAACAATTGTATATGTATACTTTTGACTGTGATATTACTTTATTGTATAGTACAAATAACAATTGCATAATTATTGGTTTCTTTCGTCAATTTTTTAAATTAGCTTTATAGAACCACCAAATTAAATAGTAATACAATATTGTGTTGGAGGCCCTACGTATTTATCCTGATAATCCCCTTGTGATATTAATAGTGGCCTTTGTAATGACAATGAAACAAATAAACAAGCAGGAATTATAAGAATATCTTACAAAGTGAGAGTGAGTGATAGAATTTATCAAATCAGTCCTCTAGTTTCGTAGCCTATTCAATTCAAAAAAACAAGCAAAACACCAAATCTATCCTTCTAATTATGCTAGTGTAGATTATAATATTAGTGTAGACAACAAAATTCCATGTAAGCCACCATTATTAAACAGTTGTCTAGGAAATGGTGGCAATTCGCAAATTATGATTTCTTATTTAAAAAAATTTAATTTTCATTCTGAATATTATGATGTGACAAATGCAACAATGCAACAGAGACAATAAATTAATGTTTATGTGTAAGTGTAGGCATCAGAGATTAAATTAACTTTCTTCAATTGAAGATATTGTCAGCAACATAATACTGACTAGTTCATCAACAGTGTGCTAGATTGTAGAATATATTAAGTGCAATAACCTTTTTCATATAAATCAGATTTTTTAAAATATTTTTTTCAGGAATCATTTGAAATGAAGTACAATTTGATTTAATTCATTAAATTCAATACATCGCCAATAACAGTAGTAATGACTGATTTTCATAATTTATTATTTATTTCAGAAATAAATTAAAAACAAATGGAGATAAATGGAAAAGTAAGATATAATAAAATTTAGCCATATATACATATACATTTTGACTCAATCATATAGATAAAATGAATTAATTTTACACATCATAAAAAATATTGTAAATTGGTAAGCCAATATTTAAGTTGAGTTTTAACAATTAAAATTTTAATAATTATTGAAAGTATGCCTGATTTGACAACAGTGTTATTTAAAAGTATAACGAAGATAATTTTTCATGTTTTCATATTAATTTTGCTTCATGGAGATGAAAATCGGATTAAACTTGACATAACTAAATTTAAGAATTATTACTCTTCATGATATTAAATGAGCTTATTAATGTTTAACTAAGTATTAAATTCGGTAAAACTGTCGCGAATATACCTATTTATCCCTAAAAATAATATCGAGTATCTACCGAATATCTACGCTGCATACGAAACGTAAATAAATACATTATATCCATCAGCATGCGTAGGGAGAGTAGGCAAAGGGAACAGAAGGGCCGTTGATAGCTTTCTCTCTATAATTTATTTACGTTTGGGCAAGTGCTGTTTGTAACAAAGACCAGAAATTTAACAAGGAGACAACATCATACTAAATATTTTTTTTTTCATAAAATGCAGATATTTACAAATTTAACATAGTGAGCATTCAGTAAACCACTCACCTTCCAACGCCAGGTACATAGGTGAAACCCGGTAACATGGGGAGTAAATTAGCATAACTTTGTCCTCGCACTTTTAAGATCACTGCCCATTCCGGGATAATTATAACACTAAACAGTGTGTAACACTTATTTAAATTCAAGTAATACCATTTCAAACATATGTTTATTTACAATTATTGGAATAATTTAAGACAAGTACCAAACAAAAATTCGGAGGAGCTTTATCTAATCGACCATAGCACAAAGCTTCCAATAAAGTTGCATAGGTAGTTCGGTCTGAAGTCAGCTAATATTCGTGAACGAATGAAAGAACGACTGAATTAATTACTCCTCTGTATGTCTATGGACTTATGAACTAAACATGAACTAAATATCTATAATTGAAGAACGAATGGTATGACAGATTATTAATTTTATTCGCGGTCAGAGACACAATACCTAATAGCTAAAAACAATTTAACCCGATATATTACTTAATTTATAATTTATATCTATGCGGAATGATAGAACATAATATTAATTTTTTTTTTATTTAACCTCTATTTAATTAAAGAATCATTGTCTTTTAGAACTTCCAATAAATTCGTCGTCGATAATTACCGTTGTCAATTATATAATTTCTTCAATAGATATAGTATAAAATTTAACATTAATTATTTTGCGATTTGAATAAATAGATTTTTTTTATAATAATTTATGTTTACTTTAATTTATTACTTAGTGGCCAAACATTAAACGTGTTTTTACATTTATAATTAAGAACCAAACGATATTCTATTATTTCATACATATGCACGTTACTTACATAATATAAATTCAAGAAAATTATACTCAATAAATTAGTTTTATTATAGTTTTGTATAACAGCAACACTAACTTGACATTTTCCTTTCTATAATCTCTTCAATATTGGAAACAGTAGGTATTTTGGTTTTTAAGTCTGTGACTTTGTGATAGGTTTCAATAAAAGAAAAAAAATTGCAAATAAGGCTGAGTCGCTGTTTTTCATCTGTATTGTTTTATAAAATTTTAATAAATCATGGCAAATATAGCCGCGAAACGTATAAAAAGAGAAATCAAGGAGGTCGTGAAAAGTGAAGAGGTAAGTTTTGGATACTTAATTATTTTCATCTATTCATGATAACTTGTTAGAAGGTAAGTTGATTATAACTAAGAATGTCAGATTATTTAAATCTAAGAAATTAAAATAATAGCTGCGCCTTGTTGATCGTTTAATATTTTTGAAAACTTTTGTTTACACATTATTTGTCACGTTAATTTGCTTAGTAGATGATTCAGCATGTTCTTTATTCTTCAGTTTATTTTTATTTTGCATAAGATTCTTATTCTTTTTTATTTATATTTGGTAGCAATTAATTTCTATAAAATTAAATAGATTAAAAACGAATTAAACATCTTAATTGCTAAATAAATTTAACTTTCGAAAAGTAGATATATACCCTCGTAAATATTTAACACTGTCAGTACTTCCATTTCGGAATGCACTATATGGAATGAATTTCCCTGTTCCTAGGTTATGCATGGCCATAAAATCCTATAGTGATATTTTGGATATAAACTCAGAGTAAGAACTCTCCCAGCACAATCTGAAAAATAATTATCAAACAATTTGTTAAATATTTAAGCAATCATTGACTAGAAAGGTTTAATTTAAATTCTATGATGCTGTCACTTTGCCAGAGGCCATGGTTTGCATTGTCTTATGGTCTAATGACAAATACTCTATTTTTTTCCTATTGTGTTAAACATGCTGTCCCATACATATCAATAAAAAGTATTTCCAGCTTATAAAATGGAAATATAACTGTGCCACTATTGTTGATCAGTAAATTTTTTGAAATAGTTTTGCATGCACATACATAATATTTTGAATTTCTGTATTTATTTCTATATTCTTAGTTTCTATGTTTCTATAATAAAAATCCTCAAAGCATAAAATAATTGAAATTACATAAATCCACAAATCTTATTATCCTATAAATGCTGGAATGCATGGAAGACACAAAATCTATGGAATATAGCTGCTTCATAACAAAATATATGTGTAAGACAGTTGTTTGAGTCATGTATAGTATGTTATGCACTTTATTTGTTATATTATTATATATAATGTATGTCTTAATCATTTTAAAGACGGCCACTAATTTCTTGCCAGTTTTTTCTCGGTAGACGCTGCTCCAAATAGGTGGTAATGTTTCTAAAAGAATCCATAAAAAAATGAATGTATTATAAATTTTTCATATGTACCTAAATAAAATTGTTAAAATAGCAAAATTTGCTCACATAATCTCACATTTGCATATTTCATTACAAATAATTAACATGGGGAAATCAATCAGACAATAGAAATATGTTTGTTCATATACAATTTTAAGATAATATGTAATAAGTATGGTATGAAAGTCTTCTAGCATTGACTGAGCAAATAACTGAATCAACTAAAATCAGAGTGTACAAAATTCTAAATAATATCATATCATGGATACTTTTAGATGACTAAAATTGGGTTTCTTTGTAAGAATGCAGCATTCATTACAAGACATCATGTATATCCATTTTTTTTAAATTTAAGTAGAAATTTGCTGACATATTTATGTTATTGATTGATGTGTTATGTTTGTATGATATATTTAACTAATCATACAAAACTAATTGTATAGTCACTCAGCTATTTGACAATTATTAACTTACCAAAGATATATTGGATTTAATCTAGTTTTAGGTTACTATATTTTCCATTATAATATTTTTACACATGTAATAGAAATATTTTATTATGTTTTTTTAAGTAAATTATAAGACAATACAAAAATGACTAGATCTCTTCATTACAAGTTATGAATATACATTGACATACATTTTCTTAACATCAACTTTCACTTAGGCTTTAAAAGTTGGCATGTTGTGTTGTCAAACATTTTTAAATTTACAGAAATCCATTTAGATTAAAAAAAATATTTATTTTAACTGAACTAGTATAAGAATTAACTTAGTAGTTAAGGTAAACTCTAAGTTACACTTGATACATTAAAAATATACATAATTATTATATTATTGGTAACTGATTATATTGATTGGTAACTGTAAAAAATATCTGAATTTGTAATAAAATAAGCCACAGCACTTGATCCATTGTTAATATTTTGTTTGTATCTATTGATTTAATAGCTTGGCTCAAGCATGGAACAGGAACCATTTCGTTTTTTATTTTAACAATATTAATAAAAAAAGAACTACTTTAACCATAGTTATAATCACTTTTACTAGTGTGTGTATGAACTCATACCGAATTTTACCATTTTTGATGTGTGGTGCACAGCAATATTTTAAAAATATAAATAATCTTGCAGGAATGTTTAACCCCTTGTTGATATCACAAGCAGTTATTCTTTGTTAACTATTGGGAAAAATTAATAACCACTGATTAACCATGCCTAATATTAGTTTAACTTGTGTGAAAAATTTAAAAAAAAGTTTGTCCTTTGAAAATGTGTGGTGTACTTGTATGTTGTACAATATGAATATTCTCACACAGTTACTTATTATTATTATCATAAGCGATTATTTTGTGCTCTGAGACTTGCATGTACAGTAATAAATTTATCTTAATTAGCCCTATGTGGCTATAAATGTTTTACAAACCACCCTGTATTACATTTTAAATTCCATATTAACTTTAATTTATTGTCCTACAAGTATAGTGTATCTTTATATAACTCTTAATAGTGAAATGCTACAATATAATCATTTTCAATTGTATATTGACAGTTAGCATAATCGACCGAGAGCTAGGACCATTTTTTGGGGAGGTGGTTGAGGCAATATCTCTTTCCTTCAATAAATTCTTCCAAACATTTGTTGTTCAATATTACAGAGAATATAGATTTTCCCTGAAACAGCTTACACTCAAACATCTCTCACAGACACAATATCTCAAAACTGTTCGAGACCAGAGTGAGGCCAAGTGTTAACCATTTGAGACATACATAGTTTTTTTGCCCAGACTTATATTTTGTTTATATTTTTCTGGTATAGTAAAGAATTAAACAACTAGATAGAGTGGAATTACCAAAGTTGATAAACCCAGCTCGGCAGTCTACCTTTGGTATGAAAAGTGAAGCACATACAAGTACATGAGAGATTGACTTCTATACTTATCTGTGTTGTTTAGTTAGTTTAATTTTACTCATATTGGTCTGGTCTTATGTTCATAAATATATTTATATTTTTTATTTTTATTTTTTATAGGTGGAAGAAGGTACATTAAAACTTGAACTGGTTAATGAAAGTTGGACAGAACTACTTGGTGAAATTTCTGGACCACCAGACACCCCATATGAGGGTGGTGTATTCAAACTTGAAATTAAAGTTCCCGAAACATATCCATTTAATCCACCAAAGGTAAATTACTTTTATTTGTATTAGATTGTTAATGTTATTTGTTATATCAAGAATAAAATATATATTTTTCTGCTTCAGATACGTTTCATAACAAAAATCTGGCATCCTAATGTATCATCAGTGACTGGTGCAATTTGCTTAGACATTCTTAAAGACCAATGGGCAGCTGCACTTACACTTAGAACTGTCCTACTTTCCATACAAGCATTGCTTGCTGCGGCCGAACCAAATGATCCACAAGATGCTGTTGTAGCAAAACAATTTAAAGAAAGTCCACAATTGTTCTCGTTAACGGCAAGACACTGGACGAACGTGTATGCCGGTGGTCCGGTTACCATTTGGGAATTTAATCAGAAGGTTCAACTGCTCCTGGAAATGGGTGTCGAGGAGCATCAAGCGCGGGTCGCTCTTTCTACGTACGATTGGGAAATCGAAAGAGCCACTGAACAGCTCTTTAGTTAGTGCCGAAAGTTAGACATATTCATACTATCTAACCTGATCATTGGTGATAGCTGATTAGAAATTAAAATTTTATAGTTGTACGGTTATTCCGAGTTGTGTGCAAAATGTGAACTCTTATATAGTACTAAAATAATGCGACCATAATCTAGAACGTCAATCAAATAGAAGATATTTTTGTTTGCGTTGATATCTGCCACGTATTTGATAATATATTTTTATACATAGTGAATACATTTTGATGCTTTTGTTAATAATATTATCATAGACTATGGATTTTTCGTAATAAGAGACGATGGGGAAAGTAATTTTTTTAATTACTGCAGTAGATTATGTACATGTTTGAAGGAAGAGGTAGGTTTTTTATTCTGCAAATGCTTAGCGTCTACATATCATTGTTGGATTCATAATTTGTATAAAAGATGCGATCCGTACGGACCAATGGACGCGTGTTTTCTATACAAACACTATGAAATCCTATGCGTTCGATTCCGATATGTGGACGCCTAGCTTTAGAGACCTACTCTTGAAGAGCTGCAAGGGATAAACTCTAAATTTAAAAAGTCACGTTTGACTACACAATATTGTCGATGTCACCATTCATACGTACAGTTACTCTAAAAAGCGAAAAATATGTCAAAAACTAAATGTAATCGTACAACTGTAAGTTTCTAATCCCATCAATCTTTACGGAGGTCTCAATAGGCCACTTATCGGGTTTTTGTCATTAAGTTATTTACCTACATATTTTTATGGCAGATAGTTGAATCGATGACTTACAGCTGCATAATAACTTTACAATGAAATGATGTATTAACTTCAATAATATTTTATTTTCACTGAAATAGTTCTTAAAAACCATAAGTGAATACATTAAGATGGTATCGTTTTCTCCACGTGGCTTAATGATGAAAGAAAGAAGAAGAAGAATGAAAGCTAACATTATTTTGATCAAATTATATTGCAGAAAAGTATCAATCAGCATGCCTACTACAGATGTTACTATTAGATACTTCTTTTCAAGATCTAATGTGAAAAAATAGAATGAATCTACGTAAATCGTATGTCGTTCCGTCCTACCACAAAATGGTGGGGTACAGAAGACTAACTTCAGAGATTACGCGCTTGAGCAACGAACACAGACATCGTTCACCGACACTTATCTTGAGCTACAAGGAACATTGTTGTGCAAATATAAAATTATATTTTTATTAGTTCTGGTTTATATTTTCGTTCTACCTGTTTCATTTTCAACAATAAGTAAAATAACTAGACACGATGCCATTAACACGAAAGTTTTTGTGCATAAAGTAAAAGATTCTGCAGCGTGATCGTGTATGCACACCATAGTATATGCATGATTCACTTCTGTACCTCTCCATTCTGTGGTCCTACCATCTTGGTGTATATGTTTTCAACTACAGATATCACCTTAATATTCAAAGCACCGCTACCTGGCCATTAATTTTGTGTATTTGAATTTAATGATGTCGGATAATGTCCCTTTGTAAATTAGGACAGCTTAAAAAACGCCTTTTCCTTTCTCATTGAGTTAAATATCCAAGCTGGAACCGTACTCCCATATGAACCGTGTCATTAATTGTTGTTTTTAATTTTTAATTTTATTTTTTTGTGTTATTATACGCATGTCTTTTCTTTATAAAATATGTAATGTGCATAATATATATACATATAAGTATGTAATTGATAACTTCATACTATTTTTCGGTAATGCTTATAAATGTTTTTGCTGTGGCATTTGTATTTTTTATTATTAATAACACATTCATCATGAGAACATTTCATTTCTCTTTTAGTTATTTGAGTTAAATTGTGGATAATTGCAGAAAAGCTGTGGCTATAGCCACATGTTTATTTTTTTTACGATACATATTAGGTATATTCGAATTTCTTCTAAATATCATTCCTTCAATTAGTTACAATAATAATTAGTATATTAGCTTTCAAACGAGGTATTCAAGTCCTGTGACGTGATTGATTTGTAACACCAATATAAAAAGAGCAATAAGAAATGTGATGTAAAAATAAGGTATTTGAAATTTCAATTCATTGGAATGAAATGTTTGCCTGTCTCCGAATTTATGTTATCGATTACCAATTATTATAATATTATTGAAGTATAGTTCACAATAAAGGGTACAGGTGTCCTATCGATTTGCCTGTTAAACTAGTTTTGGTTTTGTTATTATTTAAGCTTACCCATGCCATAATGTCAAAAAACCTAAACAATTATATACTTTGTCAGCATAAAGTCAAACATTGATCGGTTGCCGTAAGAGTGAGGCTCCATTAGCACGTGGCGCTGCGTCGCTTTGCGACGTTGTGATAAGACTAAATCAATGCGTTGCGTCATCGCATGTGGTGGTTCAACGGATCGACGGTCAAGAGACGAAACAGGAGGTATACTGTATTTTGCCGTCGGAACTCTTATGTTTTTGTTGTATGGTTTCGTTTGGACGTCTTGCTAGACGGAAAATGTGGCATACGATGTGTGTGGATGCCACATCAACGATGGTCATTCAACGCGATGCAACGCAACATGCTGATGGAGCCTCATTCTTATGCATGAATTTATAAGTTGAATATTTATTGTATTATTATATCTCCTAGCAATGTAGTTTAATAAAGACCTATGTGTCTACAGCAAAAGTTTATCAATTGTTCTTGATAAATCTATAAATATATTATATTATATACCTATCCAAACATAATGGGTTACTGAATTTTATTAGAAAAAATATACTTAGGGCAAAATAATCAATAAAGATAATAAAATTCAAAGGTGGCTGACTGACATAGTGATCTATTAACGCACAACCCGAACCGCTGCACGAATTGGGCTGAAATTTTGCACGCAGGTAGATGTTATGACGTAGGCACCTACCATGAAAGGTTTTGATCAAATCCCACGGGAATGGGTAGACAGACATACGCAGGTGAAACCGGGGAGCATAGCTAGTTGTAGGTATACTAAAGTTTGTTTAAAACATATTTTTTGTTTCTCGACGTATTGATAATATGAGCGAGTGGGAGCTGAGCATTGCTTCGGAGAGAATTAGGGCAAACTCGAACCGCGGCTGTTACCACCCTCCTAGTCTCCCACAGAAATTCGGGATAAAACAGCATAATTATAGGTACCTACCGTGTTCCTTATGCTTTGTCTTATTACCGTACAGGTTTATCATAAAGTAACTCAATTCAGCGAGATTTTACTGGATTTATGTCGAAAGTAGGTAGCTAAATTCCCAATTAATTTTAAGGCACCACATGTCGAAGCAGCAGCTGAGATTTGAGAAGCATAAAGCATAAGCTTTAAATAGAAACTATAGTTAGGGGTTTAAATTAAATACATATTTTTCAAATAATGTTCATAGAAAATAAAGAGCGATCAGTTTACGTTCTTGTCCTTAAATAATCTTGAGTGTCGCACTCACAAGTTACAAAAAACAAATGATAAATGGTGGTGCTGCAATGTCCTTAGCTATTGTTAATGTTTTATTGTAAGTTCTTTAAATTACACAAGCAAAAACAAAAGATAGAATGAACAGATAATCTTAAATCGATGATAATATTTTACTAGACAGTTGGCTATCCATATTTCATTTTTTCCCAACTTATTTCGTACATTTATGGAGCTTTTAATATTTATATGAAAGCGCCATCTAGTGTAAACGGATATCTGCATATAAGGTTGTTGACAAACCTCGCGGGGCAGCCTGCGCATAAGCAGTCGACAAGCGCCGTCAATAAGCAGCGAGCAACTTGAAGTTTGACCAATACACTGGCCCGACAAGTTACCATTCATCAGTCACAGTTGCCCCTGCGTTTGTAACTGGTGCTATCGTGCGCCACAGCTTTATGTAGTGTAATAATTCGGGGAAGGCAGAGTGCATAATCTTAAATCAGAATGTAACTGAATAACAGTGATTTTTTTCAACAATTACTCCTTTTCGCCTTCTCTTGTTACTAACGCCGAAGGACTTTTTATTACTTTCTAAAACGTATTTATTTTCCGCGTGTGCGCGCCAACAAAACGTGTGTGTGTATAAATAAATATTAATTTTATAGTTGTTAAACTGCGTTCGACATGACTATATCATATGCCGGTGAAGTTCCAAATGGCAGCAGTTTTGGTTGTTTCTGGCGAATACTGTGCAAGTAAGTTATTCTTATATTGGGTAAACGAAGAGAATAAGTTGTAGCTTAATGTTTACCTTCAATATCGGCTCTGGTCCACGGCCGCAAGCTCTCTGTAACCAGAACAGCTGTTTCGAGCGTCGACAGTACATACGTACGTGATTAAATTGCAGGCCGTTTGCCTGTTGCCACAATTGTTATTACAATGGCTCCTCCTCCAGCTATTGTGACGTACGACTTTTGTTATGTATGTTTAACACCACCCAAAGTTTATTCCTGTTTTTTACATTACAATCAAAAGGAACTGGTTATTATAGTTAGTCCTAACACCGTAATTTAGGATTGTAGAGAATATCCACTTGGCCTTGTAATTGTCGCCGTCGAGGTGATGGTTTTGATTAGACCAAAGTGAGCTAGTGACTAGTGTTCAATGCTGGGCGAAGCTTGGCCCTGACAACGAAATGTGGCGAAAGTTAACTGTGACGCATAAGTCAGATGATTAATACCTTTTCAAATCAATCAGATACAGTTGATAAATATTCTGTAGTAAACAATGTTATCATTTTTATTTGTTTATTTTTATTTTTTATAATAATCCTTAGTATTCGTGTAGCCTAATATTATGGGTTCGTTTAAATATATTTCTTTCGAGATTTATATAATACATTTTTGTTCACGTTTTAATTTTACGAAATATCATACATACTTGCCGCATTTTGTTATGAATTAAAAAAAATAAATGTGTTTAGTATTATTAAATTTGATGTTAACCATATTTTATAAAAGAATAAATAGAACCGTGTTAGAATTCTGCCTAGGTACCGCTATGTGGAGTTGTTTGACTACCTATTTGTTTTGCTTATTTTACAAATGAAACTCAACGGTAAACGCAGCAAATCAATCTAAAAGCGAGCGCAGATAAAATATATGTAACGAGTATCACATAAAGGTTCAGTTTACAGAAATGTATTTATGTATAGTTGTACTTTAGAATTAACTATATTGACTATAAATTTTATAAACCAAAAATAGTCAATCGAAAATGATAGATCGATTATCTCACGAAGAACTCAAAACAAACTTAAAATAACTTTCTATAATAAAATATCGTGAACCTACAGTACTTACTACCTATAATATATAATTTTTGTTTATTAACCAATTATGTATGTGCAAGTAAAACATTTTCCTTTTATAGGTTCTATAGCTCTTAAATATTGAGATCAAATTTTCAAGGCACTTTTAGACGATCTACATATTTTTTTACGACAACACTATCACTACCGCATTACCAGTGTCAATACTAAATACGGTTAAATACTAAATAAAGTTAAATATAAAATATAGCTGTATATAACACGTTTTAATTTTGATTTCTTAACAAGTATTACGTTGGATCGAACACGTATTGGGAAAAATCCAACAGACAAACTTGATGTTTTTATTCTACTTTATTACTGAAATTGTTTTCTTCAAAATAGCTGATTAATTAAAATTAGTCTAAAAACAACATAAACTGTTAAAACATTTTACCATTGTAGGGAGTAAGTGGTATGAAGATCAGCGAACTCTTTGAGAAACCCCGGTCTTGGACAACCGCAAATAATACGACCCCCTTTGTTCCCCAATGTCTCTATTTTGTTGAAACATTAAAATTTTATTTATTCCTTATTTGCTTTTTAAATAAATCTTTCAACGACAAATTTTAAAATCCCCACAAAAAGTGAAACCGAAAAACTATACTTAAATTATGGTGGTATTACCGGTGGTTCCCAAAAAAAAGACAAAAATTATGCATATTGTTAATTTTTATTGTTGTTTTACAAGCTCTCGTCTTCTTAACTCTAAATAGTGGACATGCATTGTTATTATCAGTAATTTCAATGACAAAAATTTGCTCGATGCGACCAATGTCTTTGTTCAGTATTATAGGTCTGACGTCAACAATGTAGTTTGCCTTTTGTAACGTATAAAATAAAAAGAATCCTCGTGTTTTTTATTAAGTAGGTACGTAGGTACATTTTCAAAGTAAGCGCATGTTGTAAAAAATGTCTTATAGTCATTGTTTTGTATCGGTGTTGAAATCACAATTTTGCCTTAGCGATTAGACGCGCAAATAAAATATAAATTGAACTTAAATTTTTTACCTGTCGCTAAAACAAAACGAGTTTCGTCGAAAACTTCACGTTACATAGTACCCAGCCATGATAGTGTGCATTTGATGATTTGCATAAAAACTGAAATAAATTACATCAGTTACGTACTAAGATGTATGTATTCTAGGTATACCACTTCTTTTGACTATTCCATGGCAGCCGACTATTTTTCAGATGATGTCCTTGGCTAATTAGAAATAAAAAAGAAACTGATTGAAATCTAAATGATGTCATATTTTTTTTTAATAATGCACTAATTGCAACCTCTGTATTGCAGTCGCGCCACCTTTTGTAGCGATGGAGGCGAAATAAAGTTTTTATTTAACAAAATGTCTACTAGATAATGTAACGACAAAAAACACCTACAAAATCATCAAAGATATGGTACCTATCGATGAGATAAAAAAATAAGTTTTACGTTCACTTACCTTCTTCTTTTTGGGAAAACTCTGTAAGATAAACTAATTAATTGCGAATTTATAAATGAACACACTCTTCTTGTTATATCAAACGTTAAACCCTTTTCTGTATGTCTTCTGAATGGAGTCAGATCGCTTGCAAGTATAACACTAGATAGTTATTATTTTAATACACTTACTTTGGGTCTTCCCTGGTTATAATTTTAAATCATTTTCAAAACAACAAAGTTCATAATCCACAAAATCAACGTTTACGTAATACTTGAAAGTAAGCGCGTTTGTAATTGATAATGAAGGAGAAATGATAATTATGACAAAAACGTTCACGGTTCGTGGTTCGTTTTCGTCGCTGAATGGATGAACCGCAATTCCGTTTCGCACCAAGTCGCTTTCGTTTGTTAAATGTCATTTGTTTTGTTTCGATGTATCTAGGACTTTTGTTTTTAAATTCCGAGAGCTTAGACAATTTTTTGGGGAGGTGTTAGAGGCAAGCTAAGAACTTGAATGATGCTTCCTCCCCGAGATGGAACTGCAGACCTGGCTGGTGAGAACGGGACAGGATAGGAGAGGCATCACACAAATTTTCAGTTTGCCTCAACACCTCCTCAAAAAATGGTCCTAGTTCTCGGAGTATTATAATATGCAGAATGTTTACTGATGACTGTGATGGTGATTAAAATAGATCGATTACAATTGACTTTTAATATTTTATGTATGGTAATAGTTACTGGAGGAGGGGGCGTTACAAACTATTAAGTTACACTGAAAAAATGTTTCAAAAATGAAGAAAACTATTTCAATTAATATTGGATTTAATTTTTGAAACAAGAATAATTAATGATACATGATAAATATAGTCCGTTGTTATATAATAGGTATAGCTTGCTAATTTTATATTGAAATAAGTATTTATTGTTTTTTGATTTGAACATTATTTATTAAATGTGTTTCTCTTTACAGATGGCGAGGAAGTGTGTATAAGCTGGTGTGGCGGGAATTACTAGCATACCTTACATTATATTATACTATCAATTTATTATATCGATTCGCTATGACTGAGCAACAACAAAGGTGAGCTTAGAAAATACTCAAATTATTATATCTATATACCTATATAAAACTCAAAGGTAACTGACTGACAAGGTGATCTATCAACGCACAACCCAAACCGCTAGACGGATCGGGCTGAAATTTGGCATGCAGGTAGATGTTATGACCTAGGCATATTTGATATACGTAGGTATACAGATATGTGCGGTTGAAACAGTGCGGCACAGCTAGTCCTTAATAAAACTCAAGGTATTCACTTTCTAGTAATTGAACTGCGCTTGTTCCCTTCTCGCACAATTTTTATTGTTCGTTCTCCTGCAATGCGCCTGTAAAATTAAAAGTAATTTTAATCAAATAAAAACTACTATTAGTACTTCAGAATTTTGCGTTACTTTTATTGATTGACTGTGCACGATTATTCAGAGACGTTTTTCAAGTAAAAAATCTTCAATAGATCTAGTAAAGTTTAAAGTTCAACAGTAATTTAAAAGCTACAGTGAAACGCTCATTCTTTTTCGACTTTCATTACACGCGTAAGTTTAAAGCTTTTTTCTACAAGGCTCTATTGACTCTAGCCTTGCGCGAAATCCCTTTGAAATAGACTTCGTAGAGGCACTCTGAAGTCTGAACTGTATCTATACTTACAGAGGTGTATCTTGTTTCGATAAGTTACTAACGTGCTGCCAAAAGGTTTTATATATTACCTACCACGTATTACAGTTTTCGTTCAAACATTACAAAATGTGCCTCACTTATTAAGCGTGTAAACATAATTTTATTCGTGTAAACGTGGCCTCAGAGATGCCAAATAAGCATAACACCCACAAGAGCAAACAAAAAGAATACCTAGAAACGCGTTTTATTCAATGATTATCTCACACGACTTAATTTTACTGCCATTTTGTTTTAATCAGCGGAAACAATTGCATCAAGGTTGCATATTCTTCATAAACGTGCATTTTGTTATTATACTTTATATTGCACTATTTTCCTTCCTGTTTAGTCTCTTCATATGTAAATAGTTTAATATTTTATATTAATGTAATATTAAAAATTGTCATAGAGTCTAGCAAAATAATAATACAACCAACACGTATTAAAAGAATGACAATTTTTAATTTAGAATATATAATACGAAAAAAATAGTTGTGAACGTTTAGGAAAATAATTAATTAATTATTTGATATAACTTAAATTAACATTCGTTTTAGGTCAAGAGGACGTTATAGATTTTGATATTCTAACTTAAACACTATTATTTGAATTTGAATTTGCGCTTTATCCCAATATGTATATATCAAATGAGTTTTAACTTTTTTTTCCAAATAACTGTGGCATTCGCTTTAAAATACGTTGCTATACGGAAATATTCCACGCAAATAGCAACTTCATTTCATGCTGTTACGATATTTTTACAAAAAATATATGAAACATAAAAGGTAAATGACGAAGGTGTTAAAATCATACGGTGAACACAAATGTAGTTATTTACATTACCTTTACTCATACGACTTACTGATAAAGAAAATGCTTTTATGTTTCTAAGAAGATTGCTTGTAAATAATTAAGCGTTCATTTTTAGAATAACAAGAAAATATTATGTTTATGCATGCATTCCACTTGTTAAAATATAAATAAGTGTTTTATCCTTGTTGCATCGTTATATTTTACCAACATTTATGATACAAATTTAATTTAGTTTGAATCTTACATCGACTTAGTTAATAAGTTATTTGTACAATATTGTTAGTTTCAGTAACATTATAATTTGAAACATTCCTCATACAACAACTTTTGAGTATAACAGATAATAGAAATAACCATATTGCACCAATATCTACTCTATGTATTCTGTCTGTCATTAATAGATAAAAATAAAGGTATATTTTTTTCTTTTATATACGCACTTGTGTATGTAGGCAATATGCAGGAAAGTATTTGAATATATCAAGTCGTATTGCATATAACACGGGGCACTGCAATTGTAAGTTCTAACGATATCAGCTGATATCAATTTAAAACGAATTCGTTCGCTGTGTAAACCTTTAAAAGTTTCCAGCGGTAATTGAGTTGGAAATTTTAAATAAGGCGTTTTTGATACATCGACACATTCAAAGTAACTGGTTACATGACTTTTACGATCAGTTTAACATCCTCTATGGGCGTAGTAGTGTTACAAGATCAATTACACTCGTTATCCGTCAGTAGGGTCACAGAACATTACTGATAACATTTCATGGTTCGTTAATGATATACCTATCTTAGATTTCTTGGATTTTATTCTATAAGTAATATATAATATGGTATATTGATAATTTCATTTTACAGTATATTTTTATGTACTTGTTTAATTTCATATTACACAATGCTTTTGCACAATATTTTTGACTGTATATAACAATGAAATTATAAAAAAAATATTTATAAATATAATCAATACAAAACATAGCTAAATATTATTTTTTCGTTTTTAAGGTTTCATTTATTTGACTTTAAAACATAATTATAACAAATCAAAAATGGTTCGAAAATGAAATTGTAGATATAAAAATAAAATTTATTAAAAGTCATCAAAATCAACGCACAACTTTTGCTAATTAATTAAGTTTTAAATGGTATAATTGGTATAGATATACGCATAGTGTGGCTTTCCCCGGATGTAGGTTAAAAGCCTTTTCAAGAGTGGACAATCCGGATAAATAAACATGACATGATGTTTTTTGTTGATGAATTGTTATAGTGATAATTGGATTCGTTAACTGGTTACTTACTTTGGAACGTGGTCCACACTACATAGTAGATAATCTGCAAAGAAATATATTATATTGTTTTTAGTTCAGTTACACTTTTCGTTTGTTAACAATCACCTAGGATGTCATCTAGATAGAATGAAATCATTGCATTTTAATGATAAATTATAATTTTTACCTCCTTGCCTCTTAATCATTTAAGGCCGTGCCTAGTAATTATTTGTCAGTTTTCCTTGGTAAGTAAAGCATTAGTATTCTTGAGTTCTTATTCTTATTGTTAGTCGTACAGACACACAGATTGGTCGTGGTTATGGTTGAGGTGACGTTAGAGATTTTACAATCTGCCTCAATTTTTATCTGCATCAATGTTTTTCTGGTCTTTTTGTTTGAAACGTGGACGTACGTTTCAGCTCCATACGGAAAAATTGGAAAGATTTAGCACCGCATTAAACGAACTCTTGTAATTTTTGTAATTCTCTGGTCTTTCTAAATTTTTTGAATCGAGATATACGTAGCTTAAAATTACTACTTCGCAATGTCCGTCTCTTTAAATTGGCTTATTGTCCTGTGATCGATCGACTATTATGATTTTTGTTTTTTCTTTATTTATTGCGAGTCCAAATTCAAGGCTAACTATTTCTAAGCTAGAGGGAGAGATGTTACACGGATAAAAATAAATTATAGATAATGTTTAGCCAGGACCTAAGCGCACATTTTGTGTTAAATAAAATAAAAATATTAGCAGTGATTGATGCAAGTTATAGAGGAATAAACCAGGTATTTCCAAAGCGGCTTGAACATTGAATGCTATAAAACGAAAAGAACAACGAAAACTGGCCGTATTAAGTGACGCATTTGAAATTATTTATGCCTTAAGAAATTAAAGCATCTCGATGTCCAGTAAATATAAACAGATTTTATTACAACTGCAGAAAAGCAGTTATATCGTAAGGCAATATGTAAGACAAATTTACATTTAGCCGATAATCAATAAATACATAGAGGAATATTAGTCGTCAATCCAGTCATGAATTCAAAGAACACACAAATCGTAGAATCTGAATACGGTACCTACACAAGTAAAGTCAACATTAATCAGTACGTAGTTGCTTATTTTCTCTCGGCAGTGCATCGATTTCACAAGCATAAAATCGAGCGCGTATTGCAAGTAACATTTGATCAAAATTATTTCCGCGTGTAGTCAATTCAAATATTTCTCCGCATTAAACATACCTGTCTGTTGGTTTGAAATCAGATCTGAAAGACAATGCATGTTTACAGCGGTTTGTAGTCAACATTGTTGAGTCTTTATCAATGGTTAATACAAATATGCCATTTTAAACGGATGAAAACATATATCAAGGCATTGGTTGTTAAAATAAGACAGTAAGAAGGTTCATGATTCGTAAACATCAACTTCATTACATTTATTACCAACCTTGATGAAAAGAAAATTGAGCATTAATTATTTTAACGATATAACTTGCTCTTCCTTACAGGATATTTGAAAAAGTCCGACAATACTTCGGGGCGCAGAGTGAATCAATACCCATGTCGTTCGTGCTGGGTTTCTACGTCAGTCTGGTTGTCAAACGATGGTGGGAGCAATACAAACTGCTGCCGTGGCCGGACACGCTGGCTCTCTTCATATCGGCCGGGATACCTGGAGCGGTTAGTAAAGTAAAGAAAGAAAAGTATTTATACTTCCAGCTATTGCATGACTTCGTGTGTTTCTTCCAGTAATTATGTGTGTTTGTGTTGATTTGTATATGCTTTATAACTATGCACTATCAGTCACTATAAGGCCGCACTTGTTACTTCCGTTTTTTGTTGGGTTGTAGAAGAATTAAATGGTATGTCTTAGTTTTATTCTTCTGAGGTCTTAAACAGCACGGGTAATGTATTGTTCATAATAATTTCAATATTTTTCTTGTGTCTTTCAAAATTACATTAACTTAGATGGGAAATTGCATAAGTCTAATTCCCTGAGGCACGATGTTGCGGTATATTACATCTAATTTAATGTTATATTTCCTACTAAAATTTTCACAACTTGCATTAATTTTGCTAATAACTTTGATTTTAATTCTATAGATAATACTATATTTTTATAGAATTAAAAACTATATTTATTATTTCTCCTGTCTTGGTACGAGTGTGTATTCGTGTTGTATTCACACACTTCTTGATTGTTAAAAGATTCCGTCTGTCGCGAGCTTAAGCAAATTATTTGATGCAATGTCTGCGAGTTTTAATATATTAGAAGCCTTTGCGAAGTGCGAATGTATCAACAATACTTAAATCGTTTATGTTACAAAATATACACTAATATTAACTAATGACTAATACCTATTTTATTACTGTAATTAATATTTCTATTGAAAATTTCGGATTATCTCAATAGTCGTATGGTTTTCAAGAAAATGTTTACGACATTAAAATAAGTATCGTAATACGGTATATACTTCATAATGGATAACAAAACAAATTGTTTTTTATTGTGGATTGAGCGTGATAGTAATCTTCAGCCTTAAATCCTTCCTTAAACCTTGTCTAAAAATAGCTTGTTTATGTCATAATAATTATTTTATTATTCATTATACTTAATTAACTTACCGTTAACAGCATTCTTTATTAGCTGTTGATCAATACAAGACGACGATTTTTTCAGGATAATCTATACTTATAATAGACTGAAGTGTTTTATTTAATGACCGCGCTTATCTTAGGAACAACTGAACATTAATCGAGTAAGTCTAAAGTGCATACTATAACATTATCGGACGTGGTGAGCCGCGCAGAACAGCCGATAATACATAATATTATTATTTTGAGCTATTTTGGGATACTGTAGGCAAGCCATACCGGTGAAAATATCTAAAATGTAAAGTTTACATTCCTTTACAGTTCTAGAGGCTGTTAACTTGTTTTTTTACGTTACACTTACATTAACTCAACCTCGTAAAATATTAGTCATAATTGTGGGATAAAGGAATTTTGATTAAAAACAATAATTATATATTTTTAATTACGCGTGGATTGTTGGAAGGTTTTTTGCTTTAATCTCTAACTACAATACAATAGTGACTTGATTCGTCATGATGCTTACAAGGTCGTTTGAAAAATGTTAATAAATACGGATGTTTTAATAATCTGATATAAGATTACTGACCAAATATTTAAATTAAACTATCAATTTTATAACATGGCGAAACCCATATTAACTGCCAACGATAATATACGACTATACTTTAATTATATATTTTAACGTTGATTAGGTTGTTTCTTTTCAATATACGTCCGTCTAGATATGAAAAATAAAAATACACAGTGATTTTAAGTCATAGTGTAAGTAATAGTTACTTCACTCGGCGGCTCAGTATTACGCGGGTGATAAAGTATGCATGAAATCGGTTTCTCTTTAAATAATTGCAGGTAACATTTTTACATCGAATGTGTCTCATAAATATTCACAGACTGAATTATGAACATTTGGATTCGTTCATCTAAGCATATTACAGTAGAGCGATGACGTTAGCGATAAGTATTCATACTAACCCCAGTCTCATTCCAATACAATATTTTGTATTTTGAAACACATCAGCAGTTATCGGTATTTGTTCTTATAACAAAATCCTTTATGTATTTTACTTCATTATAAATAAGAAAAATTTAAAGATCTGAAACTAATTATTTAAAATAACACCATGTAATATAATAACAATGTATATAATAGCTTCGCGAATCGTTTTATGCATATTTCTTTCATCACATAAGTTTTAGATGGTGCTTATAATGGTGTGAATCGACAGACGAATGGGAAACGCTTACAAGGTAAAGTATGAAGGATAAACAACAAATTTTCAAACGCTACTCAAATTTAAGTTTTTATAAAGATTATATTATGGTATATTACCCCTCACGGCAGTGATAGTATGCGATGAACACGACTTAAATTCGAGTAACGTCAGAATAAGGCTGTAATTTAACTGATTGTATGTATGCCTAATTTTTTGCGTCGTGTATTTTTTGTTAGATGTAACAAAAATTTATGGTCTGTGATCATCCTTGTGACGATGGATCCATTGTTCTTTTTATGACCTATGCTGCATTATAACAAACTGTTATTGTATATTTACCTATGAAAATGTTATTGTCAGTGTGGCGATTGTGATTTATGAGATCTAAGTTCTATTCCTAATAGGAAATATTATAAGATTTCAGACTGAGCATGAGTGACAATTACCATAAGAATAACGCTACGTTGAGAACATTAACTTTATATACAATACGTAAGCTATTTATAGTTGCTTGTTAATTATAGTAACATGATCATAAAATACCTGATAGAATGTATTGTTGCTTCTTGATGGAAATGCATATGCAAAATATCATTAAAACACTTCACACTAATTGAAATTATTTTAAAGTACCTGATGATGAGCTTTAGTAAGCGGTTTTAAAATAAAATAATTTAATGACTATAAGAATTACGAATCAGTTTCTATTGTGTAACACTCCAAGTATCGAAACATCCCAATGAAAGTCATAGTCAAGTCTTACTTTTATGGTTGTATATAATAGCTAATGTTTAAAATATAGGAATTTTATATGACATATATAACTTACAACTTACATTATATTACTGTGTTATAGAATCTCAAAGTAAAATAATTGCAAATTAAAACATTTTTGTACTAAATATGCCCAGCACGGTAGTTTTAATTGTCTCTTGAATCGTAACTACCATAAAGATAAACCGATCAATTGCAACAGCTTGTTAGCCTTCATAATAAACCTTTGCTTGGAACTTAATTAGAGGACTGCTCGTTATTATGGCTTTATGAAATACAAATTATGTTGGAAAGTTCTCGACTCTAAAAATCAATCTATACTAATATTATAAAGGTGAAGAGTTTGTTTGTTTGAACGCACTAATCTCAGGAACTACTGGTCCGATTTGAAAAATTGTTTCAGTTTTGGATAGCCCATTTATCGAGGAAGGCTATATATCATCCCTATATTCCCATGGGAGCGAAGCCGCTAGTATGATATAAAAACAATTAACACACCTAATCAGCTGTGTCTTTTAATAGCATACATTGCGTGCTTAAAATTTAAAAAAAATATTTAAAAAGGAATATAAACGGTATTCGAATCTATTACGAATAAATCCCTTTTCACTTTATAAGTGGAAGAAGGAGATAGCGCAAATACAGACGAGCCAATAACATTCCTAAACTATAGATTTATCAAAAACAAATTGTTCAATAACTTTTGTTAGTGATTTAGATAAATTAGGGCAAGAATCTCGGTATGGGAGATACACAGCTATAAACTTGTTAAACCTTTATGATGACACCCTATAACTTGTTTCAAACCTACTTATCGTATGGGGTGCGCGTCTGTAGAAATTCCGGGGTCATAAGTCAAAAAATCGATTCCGTTTTTGTTTCCTTTGCTTTAACGCTGTTTGTATGTATTATAAATAGCATAGAAAAGAGAGTTAAATTCACTATAGTTTTTAATAAAATAATTTTTTATACCTTGGAAACTTTGGTTTTGAGAGAAGTTTTAGGGTGTCAAAATAGAAAGATAAGATTTTTACAAGTTTAGAGCGATTGTCTCCCATTCAAGGTGTAACCTAATTTGCCTGTGTATTTACTTTTTACAAATAGTTCAAGAAATGCTAGTAATTCAAACTAAGATTTTATTCCCGTAACAACTTCCTACAATTGTAGATACCACGAATGTTAAACCCGAATTTAAAAAAAAAGAGTAAACCTACAGAATGCTGTTTTCTCTCCATAACATTTAGCACAGGTGTACAAGAGAAGACTGTTAATGTGGTGTCGAGTATGGAGAATTCCGTCTCATAATTTGTACACCTAAATGTTTTTTTTCTTTTTTCTATATTATATTAGACACATTACACGTTGTGTATGCCAGCACCATCGTACCCTAATATTAACCTAGAACTTTTAACTAATACGCTCGAGAAAATCCTTAAGATACTTACATGTGCTAATACTGTCTATATTAAAATGCGAATCTCGATTTACATAAGAACTGAGAGAATTAGAATGATATACTAGTTAATCTTACCATTATTATACGCAAGGTATAAAAACAGTCGCACTTATAATTATAAAAATACGTAAAATAATATACAATCCACGTCGGTCTAGAGGTAACATAATAATGGCGTTACTCAGCATAGATAATAACGGATAATTATAAACCCAAACTAATTACAAGAGATGGATGATACAATCTGAAAAATATATTAAACATATTTAAAGATTACTAGACATAGACATTGAAATATGACCTTAAGAAAAAATACAGAAACTAATTTCTAAGAATCCAATTAGAGAAACAGACAATTTTTTCACGATTTCGTTTAATTGGTCAGTTTGCATGACGTAATCAGTAATTAAATGACTTGACGTTGGTCTACAATATACACTTTTAACATTGATATTTCATCCATGGAGACTCAATCCGAATATATTAACAGCTAAGATAAATCGGTTCGTCTATTTTTCTCGAAGAACGATTCTCTTTAATCCTAAGTGCAAGACTAACAGGAAAATAATTGTACGCACTTGATGGAAACAATTAACTCTTTCTTTTAAAATAAATTATGTAGTCATATTTTGTACTAGCTGTTGCTCGCGGCTCTGCTCCCGTAGGATTCGACAGATAGTTCAATTTAAAATTACGATTTTATTTGTGATGAGCTCCTGTATTTTGAATAGTTAAAAGCATAATAGCTAAAACCTATAAAAAATATTAAAACATGTATCAGGATCAGGGATAATATAGGATTCCAATATTAAAAGAATATTTCAAATCGGTCCAGAATCAAATACTTTCTATTTATAATATTAAAGTGAAGATGTACATTTTCCAAATTAACCTTCATGGTTAAATGATGTAACTAAATTAAATTATGTATTATGACATTACTGATAAGAAATGATAAAAATAAGTAGCTCGCGTGCATAATCATTAATTGTGATATAACGTACGCATCGCCCGCATATAATTGCATGTTGAGTCCTTTCTCAATCATTATGTAATACAGGCAAGCCGACCTATAGCCGCAGCACTCGCTATGAAGGTAAACCATCGAAACGCTCCCAAAACTAACAGTAATAATACTGAAGCGCTTCCGAAGTTATCTCATATGCACCGAGTTGTTTTTAATCACCCAACTGTTTACCCATTTCGTATGTTATTTATTTTTGAGCAGATAAAATAATCAGACGTTTACAAAACGTAATGATTGAACTACAATGTTTTGGACTTGCGTATTTGAACAGCATTTCATCAGACAAATTATCGATGAACAAGTAGGTTCATTATGTTATTTTTTTATAAAGACTAGTGGACAGTGGTCCATCTCAGCTTCGTATGAACTATTTTTTCAAGGTTATAGACATGTAAACCTTTCTCATCACTCTATGTATAAAAATAACCGCAATTAAATCCCTTAGATAGTTTTAAAGATCTGAGCATACAGGGCATATAGGGACAGACACCGGAAAGCGACTTTGTTTGTAAGTGTAGAGAACCATTTGGCTTGAAGGAAATAATAAAATATTTGTAGTTACTTATTCCATGACATTATTTATTTTTGTCTAATTAAACATACCAAGATTAAACCTGATCTATGTTCACGACAAAGAAACAATGACCACCGCACGAAACCTATTTCCTACATTGGTGCGTTTATAAATGTGAAAGTTTGGATGGTTGTGTCAATCACACCGCAACCACCGAATGGAATTTAATGGCAATTTCATACGAATGAATTTATGTACGATCATAGATAGACTATTAACTGGATAAGCTGATAGGATATCTCTTATTGATCTATATCCGCGAATATAACGCGAGAGAATCTGCGGGCTATACCTTTTACATATTATTATTTAAAATTTTAAGCAAAACGTGTTATTAAATAATATTACTCTTATCCTCAGAGTATGAAATCATTTTTTATATTATGACGTAGGGATTTATTTAGATTTTCAATAAATTTACATATTAATCTTCTTTGAAATTTATATTATAAAATGCCGGTCATTCTTCATGTTTTCCAATAATAAACCATAATATGTAAAACTAAAAGATACATATCTATATGCAATAAGTATCCATTACGTGCATACAGGTTTGGTCAGCATTGATCTTTACGTCAAAAGAGCGCAGTTCATATTTAAGCAGGGTTGTATTATTAGTGCTTTTTAACCTTTTGTTACAGCGGTATTTTCCTAGAACAGTAACTTGCTTTGACATTTAAATGAAATAACGCAGTTAGTATAAGTGGATCATTGTTTCCGTTGTGATATTTTATATGAGTAAATTGTTGTTAATTCCGATGTGACGGTTCAACTGCCTGTTAATGTTTTAAGCTTTAGATAACGGTATGTAATTTTAACAATATTATGGTTGAGGATATTTTATTTATTTCCTGTGTATGTATATCTTGATTTTTCAGGCATCATAAACAGTCTTCCTATGTAGGATAGAGAAACATGTCGCCAAATAAATTTATAAGTTATAAAAAAAATGCCGTGGATGTGTTTCGAATTGTATTGGCGATGCTGGAAAAATGTACCTCCATTTATACAAAGATTATAGAGGAAATATTGGATTTTCCATTTTGTTAGAATTGTATAGGCTCCAAAACTACTGATCCCATTTGGATGAAATTTTGTTCAGAGATTGTGTGAAGCCCGAGGAAGGATATTGAATAGCTTTTATCACGAAGATCCTATGGGAACAGGAGAAATACGCAGCTGAAGTACCGGAGTTCAGCTAGCGATAAACTAGATAGATGCCCGGTGCCTAATCTGGACTAAGGGTTACTTATTATATCAAATCATGCCTAACCATAACTATAATCAAAATTATTATTCGTGGGCAGTCTCTAATATTTTGCTATTTTTAATATACTCATAGCCATACATTATCATTCAGGCACATATATCATATTTCATGTTATTGTCTAGATTTATAAGGCTCATGTACTTAGACACTATCGTGAAATAATGTGGCGGAAAATAAGAATTCTACATCAACAAAAAAATATTTTATTTATAATTTCCAAGTTAATTGATAGTGCTACAAGAAATTTAAATGGATCTGTTTTTGCCACAGAACAGAGAAAAGGTTTTTGCAGTTCGTCAATGGAGAGTTATGCAGAAAATCTAATTACATATAACCCAAAAAAATAAACCGTGCAATTAATTTTCATTGTAAGATTTGATCCCAGAAGTTTATTGAAAAATAGATTATTATTATTAATACGTACTTACATTAATTACGCAGGGGGCGGAGTGTTGATTCTTTTAATTTGTAATTTCCTCTGAAGCCTCATTAAGGAAGCGGTGAAGGTTGATATTATGATTTTATTGCACACTAAACTTTAAATACTTTAATATATTTTATATACTTCTATATTTAACTTATATACGTTAATTATATATAGGTATAGAGTATTTTTACTAGAATCTCCGATGTATGAAATACATTTATTACTTAGTTTGCTGCTGTGACATCATTCTATATATTTATTATCTATACATATAGTAAAACAGTAACCGAACCATTTCTGTACATTGAATATTTTTCAAAAAGAGTAATTGGTATGCAATATGTATGTTCTATAGATACCAAAACCATGGTTAAAAATTTTTTTTTCTGTTTGTCTGTTTGTCTGTTTGTCTGTTTGTCTGTTTGTCTGTTTATCTGTTTGTATGTTCGTCAATCACGCAATAACCACCAGGCAGATTTTGATAAATTTTCATATGTTGATAGATCATGATTAGGTGCAAATTATAGGCTACAATTTATTTGAAAAAAATATATTTAGGGGTGGCTTCCCATACATGTAAATGGAGGGTAAAGAAATAAATATACGAGTACATCATTAAATGAGGTGTCATTGGATAGGTCTTTGAAAATGAAATAGAGGTTTCTAAATGCGTTTTTTGCTTAAGTAAATATTTTTTGAGATAAAAGCTCCTAAAGTCGTGAAAATGTCATACCACGTGATTATGAGATTTTGGTTGAGTTGCGGACATGCTTTTTTATACTCTTAACTTGTAGATTAAGACGTTAAAACACTCAATGAATCCTCAAAAACCTTCAAAAAATAACTAACTCTCTGCCCGCGGCTTCGCTCGCGTGGACTTTTATTTCTGTATTTTTAAAGAGGCGCGCGCTCTGTGAGATTTTGGTCAAACCTATTTCCATAGAAAATTATTAAAAAAACTATAGACACGCGCATATATCACTGGTCCTGCGATCGTAATTTTTTTAAACTTTTGTTGTGCTCCTCTAAAAATACAGAAATTAGTAGCCCACGCGTGCGAAGCCGCGGGCGGAAAGCTAGTATTATATAATGGCAATGCGTGCTTGTTACAATATGATATTTCTCTCCTCCATTATGCTACTTTTTAGATATCCTCCCGTTTATAATATACAAATCAAGTCTAAGCATTTTACATATTTTGAAATTATTTTGCACGCTTCCAAGGTAATAAGGGGTTAATAATATTATAATTAATTTATATACATTGTACATACAATATATTATATTATTTTTTAATATTATAACAAGTTTAGTTAACAAGGCCTACAAAACTTGAGAGATATTTAATTAGCAAATCAGTTACCTTTTTGAATAACTTTAAGTAAATTAAGTATATTTTAAATAGTATTAAGCTTTGGAGAATTGCGTCTATTTGTTTTTATAACTTACGGCTTTCAAAACACAATCTTTACCCTTTTTTGGGTTTTCCAATTAGATTTGAAATGTGTAAAACGTAATTTCTTTATAAACTGGTCGCTATTCAATTCGACACACCTCACGATTTTGCGCCGTAACTCACGTTAGGATTTTCCTCGTGCCACTAATAAAGCGTGATTAAAAGATTAAATTTGCGTAAAAATCAACGGATACCAAGAAAATATTTAAAATGTCAAATAAATATTAAACAAATTGTATGTTTTTCCAGTTAAACACTAAATGGACGTCATGTTTTTAATAGGGTCTTCATTAAAACTTACGTATTTTAAGGTTATTAATTGTAAACGCATCAATAACTTTATTTATGAAACTCACATGCAATGAATTTTCTTACAAAAATACGTGCTCAATTTGTTATAACAGGTGTAGAAATTACATTCTAAAAGCAAGGTTAATCTATCCATACTGTTTTGTTTTAAGTTGGCTGATTGTTAGTTTACAATATTTTTTGTCTTTACTTTTTGTTGCCACTAACTACTTACGAATAAAGTTTAACTATTTGTTTACGTGCCTGTGCGATTGTTTTACAATTTATCTTGCATAAACTTTATTGCGATTTTTGGTTATAATTTGTGTTTCAATTGCTAGAGCTGTACGGTCTACATATATGCTTGTTTGTGTGTAACTATGTATTATCAAACACAATAATATATCATTTTGACCCAGCATACCCAGACATGAATTGTTTATTTGCTGTCATTAGATGTTACATAACAAATAATTATGCGATATTAATTTTTTATTAATACGTTTGAAGTCGGTATATTATTATACAACCATAGTGCGCAATAAAAGTTGTCTATTATAAGCTTTATACAATTTATATTTCTTTTGTTTATAGGACGAAACTGGTAGACTGATGAGAAGAAATATTGTTCGGTATGCCATACTGGCTTACGTGATAACATTACAAAGGGTATCTTTGAGGGTCAAAAGAAGGTTTCCAACATGGCAGCATGTTGTGGACTCTGGTGAGTTAACAACCTACTCTAGTCTTTTTTTTGTAAATAATAAAAATTACAACCAAATCTATAAGTCTCTTTCTAAACTCTTTAAATAACAGGCTTAGCTTTCACATTGGACAAAGCCTATTTTCCTATTAATTATGATGAATCAAATTCTGTCTTTGAAATTTAGTTAATAAGGTTATTGAAAACCACAATCTGTTGTTATTTTAATAATAATACAGCCTTGTTATAGGACTAATGCTTGAAAGCGAGCGTAAAGTGTTTGAGAAGATGGACGGAAAGAGTCCTATGTCAAAATATTGGATGCCGTTAGTGTGGGCGACGAATATAATAAACAGGGCGAGGAAAGAAGGTCTTATAACGAGTGACCACATAGTGCAGACGTTGCTGGTGGAGTTATCGGATATTAGGAGACGGCTGGGAGCGCTGATTGGATACGACACTGTGTGCGTTCCTCTTGTATACACTCAGGTGAGCAATACTTGAACTACTCATTTGTAAAGGTAGTAGTACAAAAATGTAAAAATAAAATGTTGAAAATGTCATCTAGAATTAAGAATTGGCTCTTTTGCCATTATTTCTCGCAATTTGTTTTATTCTTTTCTTTTATATAAGAAGCATTTTTTATTAAAATGCTACTTTAATTTTCAAAAATTGTTCTTATTATATATAATAATGTAGTGTAAAATGTTATTTTTCTAGAAATGCAACTACATATTCGAGTCTATAATATTGTTGAATCCAAATGCTTGCACAATATTATAGACTAAAATCAATACATTAGAACTGCAAAACAGCTTACCAGCTATAGCTAAGTAGAACATGCGATAAGCAATACTATGTGTATTAATTGCTGATAGGTGTAACAAAGTGCGGATCACATGCGGGCAAGCGCACGCGCATATGTCTTGTACGTGCCTAGTTTACATTCTGCTCTATTGACTTATAGTAATAAATATTTTTAAATAAGCAACGTAGTATTAAATTTTACGAGTATTGCATTATTCTAATTTTAATCTTATTTTACCGCAAATATATTCTACGAAGTCGTAGGACACCAGTTAATATATTTATAGGTATACTTGCATTATAATATATACAGCAAATTAAGAGGTTGCATTTCAAAATTACGTGTTGTTTTTATTTTCATGATTTAGGATGTAAGTTACGTACACTACAATGGTCAGTCTGTTTACATGAATTCGGACCAATAACTTTACAATAATATTAGTATCATACTAATATTTTCATTCACTTCATTTTGTTGGCAAATATTTCGAGCAATAATCAAGCTATAAAAATGTGAAACAAATCAGCGTGTTACCTATATTTTCATAAAATAAATATGGTAGTTATATATTTTCTATGCAAAAACTGGATTTAAAAATAACAGATTTAATAATTTATGTGAACCAATTTTGCATTATTTTCAGTTTTTTTTTATATTAGATTGCTATTTTTTCTTAATTGGGCTCGATAATGCATTATATATTATTCCGTTGGTTTTTAAGTTTCTATCATGGTTCAATTTTCCATGGAAGATTGTGCTGACGTGAGTTTACGTGGAATACTATGCCGAGATTGCCTTTGCGTTGAAAAACTGTCAATATAAAATGTAATTTTACTCCAATTTTAATATTTGAATAATTTGTAACATTATTAAGATATTGCACTTAAATAAACACTTACACATATTCTTAATATGTTTTACTTAATAGGATATGCGTCCAATTATTCCCATTCTGAAAAGAAACACTTCAATTTATTGGTTTTTGAACAGGAGAACTAACAGTTGTGATATCTTTAATTGATTTTAAACGGTTTTATCACGAAATTCCTTGACCTTCACAACAAATTACAACACTCTTTGTAACTTTATAAATAGTTTAATACAATCGAAATTATTTCCTAGTTATCAAGCCTCTGTAAAATTTACTAAGGGTAGGATTATAATACAAGAATAGTACAAAATGTCACAATATGTGATAATATTATCATTCCTGTTTTGTTTCCTATTGTTTGTATCTAAGTTTCAGTTTAAGAATTTTGGGAGTAAATAAATACTTTTTTATTTATTTATGTTATTTTTTTTCTAGGTTGTGACTTTGGCTTTGTACACGTACTTCGTAGCAGCGCTCATGGGACGACAGTTGGTGCCGCCCGCACCAGGGAGCACGTCTAAATATGAACCTGATGTATATTTCCCATTATTCACGGCATTACAGGTAAAATAAATACATAAGTCTTACACTCATATTATAAAGAGGAGTTGTTTGTTTGTAATGAATAGGCTCATAAAGTACTGGACCAATTTTAAAAATTCTTTCACTGTTCGAAAGTTACAATATCCTCTAGTAACAAAGGATATATTTTATAATAAGCTACACGAGCGTATGTTACTTGTACTATAATTACTTTTTATCATAGTGCGTTCAAAATGTAGTCATCATATTTAATTACACATTAATTTTGTTATTACATTTAACGTGACTCATTAAATAAATCTTAAATGGCGCTTATTCAAGTGATATTATGACTTAAATGCTGATAAAATAATTACTTTTTCTCTCACTATAAACAAAAAATAATGGGTAACGTGAAAATTTTACTTCTTATTTAATTCTAGCCATAATCTTATTTCCATAAATTTATAGAAAGTCGTGATGGATCTCACCAACAGGACGTTCTGGAACTTTCTCTTTTATTTTATGATCTTGATATAGATATAAAATCAGAAAAAAGAATATAATTAAACAACAATACAAACTACATAATTCCCATGTTGGCCCACTTTTTCTAAATTGAAATGTTCTTTTAATCTTAATATTTATTAATAAATGTCACTTGAAATAGCCTTATAATTTAGAAAAAATAAGGCATTAGTTTTTTGCTGGTCTAAATGTGACACTTAATTATGGTAATTTTGTAAATCGTTTAGATATTAGGATGTAGCATGATAATTTTGTATTCAAAAATTTGTAGAAAGAAAGTTTGATTAAATCATGCAAATCTTCCTGGCACATGATTCTAATTTAGTGTCATAAGTTATTATGAATATATACATAAATATTTATTAATATAGAATAACAGATTGTTATAGTTAACGTTTACCGTAGTTAACACATGCAACAAGTTAAACAAATCTTTATTTACAAGTATTTAATAAAAGTTTATTTATTATTTACAGTTTTGTTTCTATGTGGGATGGTTAAAAGTCGCCGAGGTTCTCATCAATCCATTCGGTGAAGATGACGACGATATCGAGCTTAATTGGTTAATAGACAGACACATTAAGGTACCAATTATTTTTTTGTTTGCTAAATTGCTTGTGTAAATCATTAACGAGCAATCCTATTTTTTGCTAGCAGTTCATTATCGTAAAATGTAAACGTTCGTGAATATGATTTTTTAGTTAAGCGTGATATTTCATTTTTGTTCAACTGAATTTTAATTAATTACGAAAATACGATATTAATTTAATATATTTTATCATCAACAGATGATTGAAATAAATACTTAATATTTCACTAGCAACGAACTGCTCTTTCTTGACCTTGCAAGTTGAAAGGCGAGTTCAAAACGTTAATTTATAATTTTATAATTAAACCTAAGAAAAGGATATTTAAATCATAGCATTGCACAGTAATGACAAGTACATAATATTTATCTTTATGTGAGTTTAATAATATAGTATACGTTTAGTAGCACAATTTATAGTCCTGTCACAACATAATTCTTTAATTGAGGTTATGTGCAAAGAATTAGTTATGCGTGTCTAACGATAGTATAACTGAATAGTTTTCATATAAAGCATAGTTTGTATTTATATATGTATGGTCTATAGACAAAGGCAATTATGTGAAAAGCAATAGGCATGTTTCTACTCAATAAGCGAATTTGAAATTAATATTTAATACACCCATAAACTAAAAAAACACTTAACTTTGTCGACCCGATTGGCGCAGCGGAATTGGCAATCATGCCGGAGGATGTGGGTTCGATCCCCACGAGTACAAAATTATTATGTCATGAAAATTGCAATGTTATATTTACACAAAAAGTATGTTTAAGTAAATCTATCAGTCATCCAGTTTTTTATTACAAGCTTTGCTTAGCTTGGGACTAGATAGCGTGGTATTAAATGTCCCTAAATAAGTATTTATTTCGTCTTTATTCCATAGGCTGCATACATGATAGTTGACGAAATGCACGAAGAACATCCCGAGCTGCTAAAAGACCAATACTGGGAGGAAGTGGTACCCAAAGACTTGCCGTACACAGTGGCTTCGGAACACTACAGAAGACATGAACCGCCGTGCTCTGCTGATCATTACAAGGTGAAAGCTGAAGACGCCGTGTACGCGAACGTCCAAGCGCCGAGGAAGAGCCACGATGAAACATATGCGGATTATGTAAGGAATCAGTTCTTGTTTTAGTGTAAGCTCTGTATCGCCTATTGGGGTATAGGATGTTAAATCGGTTTCACTTATCAATTTTTATTTAGAGACAAGTGGGACTTCTACATCTAGACTTTTTTTGACGTTTCTACATACCGGGGTCGAAACTTTATTTACAAATGCGATTCCGATCTTAAAGTTTCGAAAATCGGAACAAGATTCATACAAATTTCGATGGAAACGTCAGCGTTTTGACTCGATTCAGATTTGTGAATCAATACCCAGGACTTCTCGTTTGTAACGCTTTACGCGTTATCCACTGAACAAACACAGCGGTCATAAGAATTGTTTTAAAACGACTTCTGCGGTTGTGTCATTTAATATGGTCCATATAAAGAAGCATTTATACGTGTCATGACGAATACGATATAAAAAGATTTTATCATATACGTATTCATCCTTTGTTCTTTAATAGTCACAGGACACTGGGTGTAAAAAATATATCATTAAAATCCCCGTCGACTCACACCCCTGTGACTCGTTAGGATTTTGTTATCATACACTCTTAAGTGTAAACAATAAGATCACTGTATGTAGTGATGCGTAACGGTTTCTTCGCATTTTCCTTCCTTTATCCCACACAATATTCCGTGTACTTGTAGAAAATTTTCTTTCGAATTTATCCTTCCTTATCCTTATTTCCTTTTTAATATTATAAATGCGAAAGTAACTCTGTCTGTGCCCGTCTCTTTTTTTCACTCCTAAACTACAGAATCGATTTTAATGAAATTTGTGCAGAGATTGTGTAAAACCCAAGAAAAGACATAGCTTACTTTTTATCCCGGAAATCCCAGAATCCCGGGAATGAGAGATATAAGCGGACGAAACAACGGGGCACAGCTAGTATCAAATATATACTAATATTATAAAGCTGAAAAGTTTGTTTGTTTGAATGTGCTAATCTTAGGAACTACTGGTCCGATTCGAAATAAATGTTTTAGTGTTAGATGGCCCATTTATCGAGGCTATAGGCTATAAGTATATCATCCCGATATTCCCACGGGAGCGAAGCGCTAGGGCACAGCTAGTACTTTATAATTTGCCTTTGAATCATTTATTCGAATCTAAGAAGCGTTTCAATGTGTAGGAAAGCGTAGACACACCACTAGTGGAACGACGAAAGAATTGGTTCCAACGGCAAATCTCTAGAATGGGTTCAGTACGGTCAGCATCAACGGCGTATTCATCGGGCGGGTTGTTCGGAAGGAACCGCCACAACTCGATGGTGTACTCGAGTCCTGAGGCCGGCCAGCCCGCGGTGCCGCCTCCGCCGCACAAGATGTCGCTGTATGAGAGACTAGTCGGTCGCAAGTCTGGTAGGGGCCAGCATAGACAGAACACAAAACATGGTAAGTGTATTACCGTATATACATATGTGTGAGTAGACATCGTCTATAAATATTAAGAGTTAGAGTACCTTCGTCGAATTACTTTACCACAACTCGATGGTGTACTCGAGTCCTGAGACCGGCCAGCCCGCGGTGCCGCCACCACCGCACAAGATGTCGCTATATGAGAGACTCGTTGGTCGCAAGTCTGGTAGGGGCCAGCATAGACAGAACACAAAACATGGTAAGTGTATTATCGTATATACACCGTCTTATGTGTGAGTAGACGTCGTCTATAAATATTTAGAGTTAGAGTACCTTCGTCGAGTTACGTTAAAAATACTTAAATGATATTGATAATAATATGTAATTATAAAAATGATAAAAAATATATTTACGTCTGGAATGTGGAGTGTCAAATATTCGATTATTTTTGTCACAGCAAATTAGCAATTTCTCACGCTAATGGTGGCATTTTAATGATCTTTAATCTTAATGTTGCTTATTTTTTTTAATTATTTAGGAAAAAATGATGTCCATATGTACCTATATCAGTAGCTTTAAAATATTTCAGTAATGCATCAACTACAATTTCGTGATACTAATAATAACAATGATATGTTATGTAATTAAAATATAAGAAATAGTTGAAATTACTAGACCCAGTTTAGTAAAAATATTTTCTGTAAATTGCTTCAATCTTAAGAACGCATTGCAGTATGCGTACTTAATCGAAATTAAACATGCATTCTCAGAAAACTACTTATTTATTGATGTATTGTTTTAATGTGTCCATTGTAAGTAACTCTGATTATTCTGTTTACTGCAAAATATTACATAATCGATGATGAATGTGTATTCGAGAATTTCTATACTCATAAATCATGTTCTACAACCAACGCTTACAGAGTAAAATTTTTCGTTAGCTTCAAGTTAGCAAGCTAGCTACATTTGCAAGTATTTTAAGTGTGAATTCTAACTTCTAAAGTCAAAGAGTTCGTTTTATCTAAAATGACACATAAGGATGTCATATGATATTGCAAGTTGCAATTATATTAATTATGATGGATTGATGAATGTGCAGGAAAATGTACAAAACCTCATCGATATAAGATTCTACTATTATATAACATTTATATAATATAATTCTACCGTAACCTTTCTTTCAGATACATTTATTTGTGACTTAGTGGTAACAATCATTTTGCAGGTCAACGCAGCAACGGCTCGGCGATACCCACAACGCTACGCAATCGACCGCGCATACCGACCCCTGACGTCACCAAAGAGGTTATGGACAGGGAGAACCGACTCGCCATGGGAATGCAGAACATGGGCGTGATCATGGCTCACCAGGGTTACCAAAATGAAGTGCCAGTTCTTGGGGCATTAGTTCTCTCTCCTATCCAAGAGCTGGATAGTGGCTCTGTGAACAACACGCTGCACGCGGGACAACCAGGGACGACTGCGCTTGCGCAGGCCGTCCTTTCACCAGGCTTAGCTCAAGGTGAATTATTACTTAAGCGCGTTGTAATGAATCGATTTCAATTCATATAACGCGTTGTAAAACATCGAATAACAATTTGTATGGAAATATGATTGCTACATATAGTTTTAATTATTACATAATTCCAACGCATAAATTATATTATCTTAATTAGTATTGCTCAATTTCGATGCATTCCTATAATAAATCAAAATATCTGGTTATTAATATCTAAATTTTATATCATAAATTATATTGTTATGGTTATAAATTAGAAATATATTTGTTCCGCCTTAATGTAAAAGTAAGGCGCATTAAGAATATTTTTATAATATTCCACTTGTAATTTGATAAAGATTTATGGGCTTTTTAAAGATTGTGAATGTCATTAAATACATAAGAAATAAACTTTTTATAGTATTGTTACTAGAAAGAATGTTATCGAATAAAAATACTTTTTAAAGGATTTTAAACCCGGTTTTATTATATTTAACCCGACGTTTCGAACGTTTTACAGCGAGCGTGTGTGTCTACTTCTACTTATTTTCACGAAAATGGAAGAATGGAAAATAATATCCCATGTGGATTTTATCGATCTTCTCTATTGAATGTTCGATATTTTTTATTTTCAATACCCTCGCGTACCATTCGTGGAAAAATCCTTTAAAAAGTATTTTTATTCAATTAGCAAAGTAGAAGCGTTAAAACAAACAAAAAAATAATGTTATAGTTTCTCAAGTTTAAATAAACTGGGCTCCCATGTTGACCGAACGTTATCGTTTTTCAGGTTTGACTCCTATGTTGACCGGCCCGGTAGTATCGCCCGTGACGTTGTCGCCCATGGGCGTGTCGCAGCTGACGTCGCTCGTGAGCGGGTCGGCGCCGTCCTCGCCGCACCCAGACCGCGGGCTCACACCGCTGGCCACGCGCGCCACCGTCACCGAACTGCCCTCGGACAGGGACAGCGAGCACAGCGGCAGCGGCACACCACCCGGCCTCAACAGAAACACTAAAGGCTCCAAACGCGGCGAAGTTTACGTCTAAAACTACCCTCGAAACGCTCGAAGCTATAATTTTAGCTATAAGCGAATTTCTGTGGCATATCGTTGAATATTGTCAAATTGTATGAGTAATTTTACAATCGATCTTAAGCCATCGTTAGTTTAACGCGTTCTGTCGAATTTAAGGATTTGTAATTTTAATGTAAATAACATCATCTGCTGGCTACTTCGACACAACGACGTTTCACTGTATCATCAATTTAACGTGAATTTAAATTTTAGTCGAAACGATCTGTTTCTATCCTATAATTGTTTTAATACTATTTTATTATGATGATAATGACGATGGTTACCAGCTAAAGTGCCAAGTTTACCAACAGAACGACCGATGTTTAGAGGTAACTGTATACAGTGTCATATTAAGCAGCCAATAGTACTTTAAACATACATTTTTTTGGTAAATTTTATGTTAAATCAGTTATTTAACGGTAGTGTATTGGGCCTAGATGCCATGATATTTTGTTCCAATGTAGAACATTTTAAGCATCACGAGATGTGTAAACATTACAACTTGCGAATACATTGCAATTAAAGTGAATTTTAATTAATTTAGTTTTTAAATATCATAACTGTAAATAAGATTTATAGATATACAATATTTTTTTATAAATAATTATTTTTGTTAAAACGTGGAATAGTTTTGCGATGTGCGCTGGACGCGTTAAATAGGCGACTTATATAATGTTATCCAGCGTAATGTTTATTTTATGAATTTCAAAATATAGCATAGTTAGTAAAAAGCGCTTGTTCGCATCTAGTTCCTAGTCGGAGCTCGTAAACCGTACCTTAATATAGAAAATATTCCGTCCATAAAGTGTGGTGCTTTATATATAATTGTAATCAAATGTACTGAATCTTGATTTGACTTTAAAATGGTTAGAAGATCTGTGAAAAAGTTAAAATGTAGAGTATGTAATGTAGTTTATGTACCCATAAAAGGATTGGATTTTACGCACAAGCAGGGATTGATTTGTGTAGATTTATAAAAGTATTTTAATACATATCATGTTTTATTTTACTTTCCTTTTAGTTATTAATATATTTTCTTTCATACAAATGTCTGATGACGTATTCAATATAATGTGAACGCAATTTATTGCAACCTACTTAGTTATAAGATTTAATCTAGTTGGTTTAAATCATTTAGGCCAAAACTTTACTATGATTGAGAATGAACACGCGTCTACAATACCCAAATTTACAAGAGGAGAAAAATGTATTTTCTTTCACCTCGTTCTTGTGTTCAGCGCAATACTGGTTTTGCTTATAATTTTTATACTTCATTTGTATACCGTAAGCCATAGCAAATATAGTGCAATGAATACAAGGCGTACAGCTACAAAAAATGAAGGTTTTAACACTTAACTATTTGCCATTTTAGAGTTATTAATAAAGGAAACGTCAACATAAGTTGAATTATAAGGATATATTTATTAATATTTACAATTTTAGTAAAGTCTCTACATTTTACAGGTTTTCAAAACGATTACTATCCTATAGGAGCAGTTGTCTTAAATATTACGCCTGGTGTTATTATTTGTAATAGTCTCCTCCTCAAGTCCAGATGGTCACTGAGCCCAGCTAACTGTGTCGTTGCTCGTTCCCATCCAGATATGGCCCATTATCTATCGTCCTGGAGAATTTTGTATAAAAACGACTTAATTTGTAAGGATATTACTTAATGAAAGCAACTCGTCATCTTATAGATAGTGACGTGTAAAGTTATTGCTATTGCTTCATCTACACTAATATTATAAAGAGATAAACTTTGTTTGTTTGGTTGTAATGAATAGGCTCAAAAACTACTGGACTGATTTTAAAAACTCTTTCACTATTCGAAAGCTACATTATCCACGAGTGACATAGGTTATATTTTATAGTCTATATATACTTCGAAAGTAACGTAATACTTTTAAATATTTTTTACTCATTGTGAACAGAGAGTAAGAGATAAGGATATCCTATCGTGGATTTTTTTACAGAATTTTTCTACATCTAAAGTTATAACAAACCGTGGGCTGAAATCTTTAATTTCTTTTCAATAATATTCAATTTTAAAAATAAGATAACAAAGATCTTGATATATATTCCAGTTACCACTGAAATTAAGAGAAGCATCGCTCATTCTCACTTTGATAAAGATACCTTAGCAAATAATATTGGGTTATTTGAACATATTACTGATATTCCATTAAAACCACATATTCGTAAGTATTGAATAATATTTATAACCTTTAATAATATAGTATTAATAGAAAAAGTATAATAATATCAGTCCTAATTAATGGTGGAAGTTTAATAAGAAATTTATATTTTAGTTACGAACTATGGTGTTCAATGGGACAATGAAAACATAAAGTATTTTCGTATCATTTCGAATTTTAAACGTTATGGTAAGAGCACTTAAATTTTAAAGTTTTAATACTTTAAAGTAATATCTTTTCTACCACTTTCAGCCGGTGATTACGTCATTGAAAATCATCATGGTCAACTGTTTCCATTGGAAAAATGTATGCAGTACACTACACCTATCACAGATTTACGGGTCTATGAATTTTGTATAGTTCCTCAAGAAAGAAGTCTTTCCTTAGGTGAATGAATGTTAATTATGTCAGGTAGGCCATTATATAAAGAAGGCATTAGGAAGAAAGGATGAAGTTCCTAATTTTATGCAAAATTAATAGTAACAGTTTGGATAGTGTATGCCCAATTCTGATGCAGTTACTAACTTTCAACCTTTAATCAAACTAATAATTCTCCTTTTATTTAAAATTCGTATATCTTATTATGTAATTTTATTACAGAGTATGGGGCCATAATATCTTCGAATAACAGAATTGTTGGATTTTTTTCTTGGGGTGAACGACAAATGAAGCATTTGCCTTATGTTATTTTGAATATAACCCAGTTTCATGAATGGCTAAATACAATGATCACATTTTTCTGACAAGTGCTTGGTTTAAATATGTTGATTTATTAAAAATATTCTGAAAATAATATGTTCAATACATCTAATGTTTAGAATTTAGTTCAATCTTAAATTTTATATCACCAATACAGAAAGTATTCACTGTAATACCTATATCATTAAAACATTCGTTAGGTAGCAATCTAAGAGGTCAATAAATCAAAATTAATTGCTGGGCTGGGATAAGTTTAGTTATTTATATTGCTTAACTATAGTCTAAATAAATTGTTTGGTAATAAATTATATTTTATTTATTTCTCTCAGTAATTTATCGCTTATTTTGTAACTTTACAAATATTGACGAATTTTATGTGAAAATTTATATGATTTATTTAATTCTCACGTTCACCTATCGGCTATCACCCAAAAATTAAAATAGTTTTAATCACGTACTTACATATTTTATATACTTACGTCTGTTTCGTACACTTTGCTATATAGCTAACATAAAATTTCTTATCACAAAACAATATAATACATAAAACGGCGATTTTAATAAATAAAAAAACTATTATGAAGAAAAACCTCCTAAACTAAATAAATATGCAAAGTAATTTCATAAAAAAATATGGATCAAAATTCCCGCCAATCTTCTCTGCAGTCGGCAGTGACATTAGTTTGGTGAGTGTTGCAATTAAAAAAAATATTTTTTTTTGTCGAGACAACGCACCGATATTAAATATTTTCTACAAATCATCGTTGAAAATGCGATAAATTTTATTTTATAAGTATAAGCATAAATCTTGTTATAAATGTTTTCTTGAGGGAGAAAAAAGTTTATATAAATTAATAATGGCCACATTCAATTTAATTTTGAACGGTAATGTAACTTTATAAAAGAGAAAAAATAAACCCAAGATTGGTCTTCGTTATTAGTTTCCAAACAAGAACAAAATTTCAAAAAATCGTTTTATTTATTACATCAATAGGTCACAACAAATCTCAGAAGAAAAGTACAATTAAATTTATTGTTACAAAATTGAATTTTGTTTTGTATGGTTAAGTCAAAAGTGCAACTATGTTGACATTCAATATGGCGGTATGTCGTCAGTGCTGTGCTGTATCGTGGTGAGATTAATTAATTTCATGGATTTTGTTTGTATACTTTTGTACGTTACTAGTACGATTTCTTGTTAAAATATAGCTAGAAAGTAGATTGGCATATTGTAAGGTATATTTCTTACTGGAGGCGTTATGAAATTTAGCGTTAGCGGCGTTACAATTTCAGAACATAGACGGTCGGCTCGGATTGTCGGGCAGTCGATACCTACCTAGATAGCAATAATAAAATGTAGAACATTATTTCGATACGACGCTTTGATATAATCCTATTTAAATCTGGATATAATTAAGTGGACATACATAATTTTTCACATAAAGCGTTCTGGAGTTTGTGATTTGTGATGGCGGGTATACACGGTTCGATTTTTCAATTAATTGGGGTTGATAATGGTAGATGGCAAAATTAGAATATTGTGTAATTGAGTTGATTACCTTTGCTTGTTAAAACTATTACAGTATAATTTACGCGAACGGTTTTTAAAAAACATATTTTAAAGGGTTTTTCAATGGCATAAACATCAAAAATTACGAGCGCACGCGTTCAGTGTGAATTCGCTAGAATCTAACTTGAAAAATAATGCTATTTAGTTCTAAGTTGGATTGTTTTTTAGTATTCTAATATTTTTTATATTTTTTTACAGTTCAACTATAGACACTAAGTAATTTTGCTGTGAATATAATTAAAATTAGTAATCAAAACTCAAAGTAACGGCGAATAACAAAATTAAAAACAATTACGGCGATGTATAGCAGAACTCCGATTCAGCAAGCATTGAAGACATCTGAGGATCTAGTGTAGAATATTCCCAAGTAGTTTTGTTTGATTAAGTGTTCTGGTGCATAATTTTGTGACCTTTGTTTAAAGACTCAGTGTCCTAGTGAACACAAGACTTGAAAAATGTGATTTTGATTTATAAATTTGTAAGCACTATTAAAACGTAACACCGTACTATTTTCTGTGATATATTGGTTCATAACTGAGATTTGGATTTATATATTATACACATTCATATATAACTACGAGAAACTGCAAGAGAATGTCAAGCAATCCTCAGTGGAAATTGTTCCAGCCGCCAGATTCACATGTAGCCCCCTTGCAGGATATTTTAGATCTCCAGCATTCTAACATGCAATCCAAACAGGTCTACCGCAACGGTAAGTGTTCATTCTGTCTGAATATCACTCATAAATTTAATTTGCCTCGGGAATTAACTTATTAATGTAATCTTTCATAAAAAATTATAAATCCTATTAACCATATTGTGTCTTTCAAAAATGTTCAAATAAGGTTGTCCTTTTTGGAAGTTGTTTGTAGACATTTTTGCATATATTTTATAATTTTTTCCAATACTTTAATTGCTTTGAAAATATTTGTTTTTCAATTATTTTACATTTATAGGTACATACAGTAGTGAGTATCCAAGCTCCCCAAGAGATAATTTTAATAATATGAACAAGTCAGGTGGAGGAAATAGGTTTTCTTTGGGCAATTATAATTTAGATGCATGTCCAATGGGCGACTCTGTTGGTGTCTACTCATCCAGCTCCACAAACAATCCAACTCAATATGACTCTGTAAACCACCCACCTATTAGAGAGACAGGAATCATTGAAAAATTACTTGTAAGTTTACAGTTGAACAATACTTAAAAAATAATAATTTTAATTTTCTTAGCACATAATATTTAATATTCAAACTTGATTTTAATGAGTTAATCCTATAAAAGTACTTTCAATACAATGATTTTTTTCAGCATTCCTATGGCTTTATACAATGTTGTGAGAGGCAGGCACGTTTGTTCTTTCACTTCAGCCAATTTAGTGGCAATATTGACCATTTAAAAATTGGTGATCCTGTAGAATTTGAAATGACATATGATCGGCGAACTGGTAAACCAATAGCATCCACTGTTACAAAGATTGCTCCAGAAGTAGTGTTGAGTGAAGCGCGTGTGACTGGCATTGTAACAACTGAAGTAAAGGGCGAAGGTTCTGGAGATAATACTGGTAGAATTTCATATGAGAATCGTGGTGAATGTTTTTTCTTGCCATACACAAAGGATGATGTTGAAGGGAATGTCACTCTGCATACTGGTGATGCTGTAAGCTTTCAGATTGCAACTAACCAAAGGTATTAATTATTATAAAATTGTCATCTTCATTAATATGTCAAATTAAATAAAGTTTTTATAAAGAAGTGACTAATATTATCATTTAGTGGTCAATATTGCAAGCACTTGAAAGTTGTAATGTTTCAGAGGCACACTTGGTGCTTGTCATGTCCGTTTTGAAAATCCTGTGCACCCTGTGAAGTATCATGGTGTAGTGTGTTCTAAAAAAGAAAATTTTGGGTTTATCGAACGCGCTGACGTCGTCAAAGAGATATTTTTCCATTATTCAGAGGCAAAATTGAAAGAGGAATTATCGTTGGGTGATGATGTGGAATTTATAATTCAGACTAGAAATGTATGTTTTAAATATCAATCTTTTCATCTGATCCTTATTGATTGATTGCTTTGCTCATGTATTACTATTTTTAGGGTAAAGAAGTGGCTTGTAACATTACAAAACTTCCAAGTGGTTCGGTTGTGTTTGAAGATATAAATCCGGAAATAATGAGGGGGCAAGTTTTGAAACCTCTGGAGCGTGGCAATATGATGCGTGTGCCTCAAAATGATCCGCTTCCTGGTAGAATAAAGTACCGTGCTGCAGATCATTCTGAGGTTGAGGTATGTCATTGTAACAATGTACTGAAGTCCTTTTTTGTCTATCATTTCTCAACGTTCTTATTGCTCTGAGTGATATTTGTTGATGGCAAATTGATTTACTTTGAATCATAACAATATTGTACTTACATTATTGTCATTAGCTGACATAAATATAAGATTTATGTCAGCTTATTTTGTAAAATTGTTTTACTAGATTATTTCACAAGTAGATAATTAGTTGTTTTTCTAAAACTGAAATTGGTTTTTGTAGGTACCTTTTGGTGATAAAGATCAGTGTGGTGAGTTCACTCTACGCCACGGCGACTGGGTTCAGTTTCAAGTGGCTACTGACAGACGGGACCAGCTGAAAAGAGCTACTAATATCTCGCTCTTGGATGAGTCTTTCAATGTTTCTGGAGAAAGGTAATATTATCGGTATATAGTATACAATAGTACTTTTTCCCACTTTTATGTATGATGACAGAGAGGTATTTTTATTATTTCAACATTAATATTATGATTCACATTGTAGACAAAATTATATCTTTAGTGTGATTGTTTTGTTTTAGACGGGAGCAGGGGATTGTCTGTTCCTTGCGTGAAGGTTTTGGTTTCATCCGTTGTGTGGAACGTGATCAGACAATGTTCTTCCATTTTGCTGAAGTTTTACGCCTTGGTCAAGAACTCAGCGTTGGTGATGAGGTAAAATAAGCAAATAAGAAAATGATAAAATACAGATTAAACTTTAAACCTCTTTGAAGTAATTTCATTTGTATGAAGCTGAATAAACACAAGTTATGTTATGATTAAAATGTTAGCAAGGAACAGGTCATACAATACAATAAACATTATTTAGCACCAAAGTACAAAACATAGGACAATTATTAAAACAATAATGAAGTATAGGCTATAAAGTCAGTCTCATCGCTAAAGATCTCTTCCAGACAACTTTTATTGATACCTTATGATTTTATTGACTACCTGACGATGATTGTTCGAAACCGGTTGTAAATTTAATAAAGTCTATAAATGAATGTGGAAATAGTGTAAAAAATAGTTTCAATTCTATAAAATATTATAAAATGCATTTCCATCAAGGAGTGACAATACAGACTGTATATCGAGTATAACTTTTATTGAAGCAAAAACCTCATACATTTAATAATCTCAGGTGGAGTTCACCGTGGACCCAGTGACGACGTTCTCGAACATGAACACGCGCCAGTCGGCGATCCGCATCAAGCACCTGCCGCCGGGCACGGTGCAGTTCGAGACGCTGGTGGAGAAGGGCGTGCGCGGCGTCGTCACCAAGGAGGCCCAGTCGTACTCCTCCTCGTCTTCCAGCCCTACTAGGAATGGCACTGCGGTATGTACCTTTGATTGTTCCATTTCAGTAGGCTATCTACATACAAGTGACCCATCATACTCCTCGTCTTCCAGCCCTACTAGGAGTGGTACTTCGGTATGTACCTTTGATCGTTCCATTTCAGTAGGCTATCTACAGCCGAGTGACCTATCATACTCCTCACCGTCTTCCAGCTCAACTAGAAATGGCACTGCGGTATGTACCTTTGATCGTTCCATTTCAGTAGGCTATCTACATACAAGTGACCCATCATACTCCTCCTCATCTTCCAGCCCTACTAGGAATGGCACTTTGGTATGTAAGTTTGATCAGTCCATTTCAGTAGGCTATCTACATACAAGTGACCTATCATATACTCCTCGTCAACCAGACTAACTAGGAATTTTGGTCTTGTTGAATAAGAATGTATGTAGCCTATACACGTCGGTGGTCTTAGTTCTCAACATCATACAAATTATGAAGATACTATTCCTGACTTTAGTCTCAACTGGAATGGCACTTCGGTATGTACTTTTGATCGTTACATGTGGGGATTCCATTTCAGCTGGCTATCTACATCCAAGTGACCCATCATAATCCTCGTCATCCAGACTAACTAGGAACTTGTTGTTCACTGACGTCTTGTTGAACAAGAATGTATGAAGGCTATCCACGTCGGTGATCTTAGTTATCAACATCATCCAAATCATGAAGATACTATTCCTGACTTTTAGTCTCACGAGGAATGGCACCTGGGATGGTAAAATAGTATGCTTATACTGTCACCAAAAGCCGTAGTTCTCGTTGCCCTCTGGTTGAACAAACAGATAAAGCATAGGGTATGGTACATTCTGCACACTGGTAGATAAAGGCGCGCAAGTTGTCACTAAGGAAGACTCGGACGTGTAATCGACCGCCAGCTCCTATACGAAGGGCAATTTAGTATTTTGACCCAATTACCTTAATCTTGAAAATAATAGACCACTGAAAATGTTTATCTCCACTTTCTAGATTCCTAAAATGGGAATTCTCAAGTCTTAAAATATATTCACATTCGTTGCAGGCTGTTGATGACGTCTCTCGTCTAGTATAAATAACGCTCTATATCGAGAATGTATTATTAGCTTGTTTAAATTTTACTGAGTCCATATAAACCTATTCTATTTCAACTCCGATATTTACCCTTCACTGTTAGAAAGTTCAGGGTTCAAAGTAATTAAAAGCTTTTCTTACTGTTTCATTCCCTTTTTATCTCTGTACTAGGATGAACCAAGCGAAATGGTTATGTTAAAATATATTACTAATTGTTGCATTATTTTACAATTGCAACCATTTCTAAAAATCTCCACTTTTTATTGTCCCTTCTCGTGTTTGCTAGCTAGCTAGCTTTGTACAAAATGTCATCCAATTTCGTTCAGTGATTTTAGACCTGTAGAAGAGACAGACAGACAGATTGACGGAGTTACCTTCGCATTAATATTATTAGTAAGGACTATTTTTAATGGAAACGGCGTTTTACAGATTCCACAAAACAGTTTAAAAATAAATACTGCACGTGAGAATTAAAATTTATGAAACCTTACCTTTATGGAACTAAGTTATATCTATCCATTGTTATTCTATACTATGAATAACACAATGGCATCAAATGTTTGTTTCTATTTATAAACTACATAGCAAACTCATATATTGTGCATTTGCCTGAATACAAAACTATGCCATGTCGAATCTGCATGTATAAATTTAGGTTGTCTCTAATATTGGATAAAAGTATTGTGATCAAATGTAGGGCGGGCATTGCCAAGGTCGTATCTAAGCGGGAAAATTGAGAGGGTCAGATCAATTCGCTGCCTGTCTCAAAATAGGCATTGTATATACAGTATTTGAATGAATGCAACAATCGATAACGAATATGGTTTAAAATAGCGATTGAGACGGTAGTGTATTGATTGTATGTAAATACAAATATATTATTATATAATATTTTACACGAATAAGATGTTAAACGGCGCTGCAATTTGAAACTAGGCTGGCTTTGGTCTTTTATCAACTACTAACAGGATTATACATTCTCAACTCGTCTCGACACAATAGTTAACTCCGTGCCGGGTGATAACAACAGTTTGCAATTTTCAATACAGCGAACCGGCTAAACGGATGCGCGATTGTGCAACGCTATCTAACCTTGTATATACATATATTCTGTTTGGATAAAGTACTTGTGTACTCTGTATAATACACAATTACGGGCCTAATTGGTTATCAATTATTTTATCAACAGCATACGATAGAAATGTTGTTTTATTATTTATTTATAGATTTGTTATACGCATTGTAATTATTAATGTTTTCTTAACATGCTTTATGTCTCAAATATATTAATTTTCACTTTATATCCTGAAGTCGTATTGAGCTTATAATTTAATTATTGAATAATTTAGGTAATTATTAATAAAATATATATGATTTGGATCCGAAATATGCCTGGTCTAGATCTCAGGATCCTCGAAGTTTCTTTGAGGATCCTGAGATATAACAAATCAATATTCAGAATTTGGAAATAGGATATGATTCGTAAATAGTTGGTTTGGTGGTAAATAAACACCAGACTTGAGAGTAACATTACATCTTGTGCTTTTAACCCACTTACAGCATTACTTTATAAGTATGTTCTGTGCAGGATAATGGGATCATAACATGCCAGATCAACAATGTTAAGAAGAACATACCATTTTCGGCCAAAAAATGCGAATCGAAGATGCTGCCTCGCGTCGGCGACAAAGTTACATTTGACATTTATCAGGTAAAACATAGATATTAAGAATATTCAATGTGCAGACATAGTATAGGATGACTTGATTATCCTTTTAAATTTATTTAAATTGGACATATATTATTAAAATTGTATGCTATGTAATAATAATAGCTATATAATTGTGTATCTAAAATTATTCTTTTGTGCACAATTATTTGATTTTAATTGCATTTTTCTGGTGGTCAATGCATTGCTTGCCAAATAAATGGATTTTCATTAAAAGAAAAGAACTTTTTTGTCATATTGTTTATTTTTTGTTACTCACGTAATTATATATTTTATATTCCGAATTTAATAAGACGCGATTTTTTTTAGTTACTCTAAACTCTTGAAATATTTCCTAACATATTGAGGACAAACAAGTTCAAAAATAGACGATAGAAAATCATCATCCATTTATAACGATATTGACAGGAGGTTGCAATTTAGTCATGCACGACGTACAAAGCATAAAAGTGGTTTCTTTAAATGACGATCTAGTATTATTATTCGCTTAACTGGACAAAGCAGGCCCCAAGCTCCACAACACACTTGGAGATTGGAGAGGGTCTAACATCGAATACAAGGGCATTGATGTCTGTAATAAATATCTGTTTGGTCACCCCAATATTTTAACCAAATTAGATGCATTGCAAAAGTTACAACCCGCAATGTTAAGGAGTTAGTAAATATTATGAAATTTCAAATTTATGTCATATTTTTTAAAATTTTTGCATAATGAGGTATTGCCCTTCTGTCGGTCATAGTAGTTTATGTCATTTTTGGGATATTAAATAAGAACTTAAAAGCAATTGAACCAAAGGCATGATCATTGATGATTGTTAATATCTGAGTTGTAAGGATTAAAACAATACATTTGTTAGTGATCACCCATTAACGTCGTGTTAAATATACAGTTATTTCTTTCAAAATTTATTTGAAATTTAAATGCTTAAAACATTCACTCGAAAAACTTTATCCTCTTATCGTAGTCGTTCTATCGTAAAAAATTGTGTTGATGGATCACTCAAATAATAAGATTTAGTTTTAAGTTGCATGCTAGAGTGCCTTACGCTGCATTATAATTGGATCTCAGTATTATAGTTCACTAGCGTCTGTTGATATTCATCGTTTTCGCCGAAAATCATTGTACTGCTTTTTTCTTCTACAATTTAGATATGTCCTTTCTATTACAGTCAAAGAGGACCAAAGATCTGTTGGCGATGGCCGTGCAAGTTCAACACAGCTTGACAAACGGAAGCTCCTCGAACGGCAACGCTCGGCCCATAATGCAGGGATTCATTGCAGCTCTCAAGGATGGATTCGGTTTTATAGAGACCTCTGACCACACTAAAGAAGTTTTCTTCCATTTTAGGTAAACATATTTGTAATTTTATAGTTTTGATGTAGCTAAAAAAGACATTTATTAATATAAAAAATGCGATGCGTTCCCTTTCACACTTACTATACGTAATACTATTTATTGTCCTTGCTATTCAAACCATATTTGACATATTTTATTGTTTTTCATGCACATTTTAATTAAGAAATCATAGTTTTTATTTTAAGCCATGAACTCTTGTAGAAAAAAACATCCCTTCATATCTCTAAATGCAAAGCTTTTTATTTTATTTTTTAAATTTAATTTGGTTCAAGCAGCTAAGTGCTCGTTGTTTCTTTATTTGCATTGCTATTGTATTACTCTACCATTTAGCATGTATTCTAAACTATGATTAAAATTTCATCCTGTTTGTCAAGTTCTTTTCATATATTATATTCCAATATCCGCTGCTGCGCGATTAATCTTTGCGACACAATATTTTGCACAAACAATTTATTTAATATAAAACATGTAATAATTGGAATCCGAATTTAAAATCCTTATTATAGTGTTGATTAAAATTGCTGAACAGATTTTGATCTTTAAAAGCGAAGACATGTCTTAGACTTTATTTTTTATATCATATGGAGGTTGCTGTATAAGAATTCAATGGTGATCTTTACTTGTTGTTTTGTTTATTTTTATATAAAAATTAGGTAAAGCAAGCGATCATGCGTCACTATTGTGAAAAAAAATTGCTTTGAAACTTGAGCCATAATTTCCATGAATATTTATAGTGAATACCTTCTAAACACCTGAACAGATTTTTATGATATGATATTATTATATGAGAAATGTACATAATGTTATTGGTGTATGCACTGTAAATCTTTTGCTTAGCAAACGCTGCGATTGTTAAAGATTAGGTTAGTAAATCAACTAAACAGTTAGAAAAACTAATTGGTCTAGTCACAAATTGCTTTCTTAATAGAAATAAATGACGCAGACGGGTCATCCAGCGGTAAGCGTCATACTCCTAAAGAATATATTAATGCTTAACTTTGAAAGATGCCTAAATATTATTCTGTTCCATTCTATCTTCAATAGAGTGATAGTGACCGTACGACATTTAAGAGCTGCTCAGAATTAAGCCTCATTTCAGTATTTGATTAATAAAGCCATTCTAAGCAAACACTACTAGCAAACTCATTGCAAAACAAAGAATCCGATCTTGATGATATTATAAAAAAAAAGTGCGAAGAAACGACGCTGAAGTAGTGAGCCCATATTTTTCTATGAAAACTTTCTGTGAGGGTCTGTATTATGTAATCCGAAAAAAAAAATAACTTCATGTACAACATGAACTTTCATCAATGCTATGAATACCAGTAATTACGTTTAACACAATCAGTATGTTATATAGCACACAGCAGTATAATTGGCTTGTTATATACAAGACAGCTATTAAAATTCACCTTGGCAATAAATGCACATGAGAACTCAAGCTCGCACTTACGCGTACGCTCACTTTTTTATATTAATTTAAAAACTATGAGAGTACAATTTAAAAAAATAGAAAATTTTTGAATATTGTGAAATTGAAACATGTATCATATAAAAGATTGTCTTACTATTTTTTTAAAGGATTTAAAACGACTCGAATGAAGATTTAGAATCGATTTCTTTTTCATTTGTGTAAGTTAAGTCTTTTAAAAAATATTATATTATAATATGGACTAAGATTTGTGTTGATCACGTAGTTGTCGTATAGCAAATAGCAAAGTATGAACATACATTTCTGATTCAAATCTTATAAATGTAATATTTTAAATAATAGAATATAAAATATTTTCTTTTTTAAATATTATAAAGAATTTGTATGCGTGTTTGAATAAAAAATACCAGTTGTATATTTACTTTAACCCCATTACATTCTGCTGCTTTCCCCTTAAGTGTTCTGGCAGAATACCAGTGCCTTGGTTGATCATGACATCATGATGAGCCAGGACCTTTTATTTTCATTATACCTTGTTTTGTGTTTAGTTCTCTATACTATGCCTGTTTTGTTTCAAATTGTCCTTGTATCCCATGCATAAAGAGGTTTATCTATTGTAGCAACCTGGAGCGCAGCCCGGACGGGCTCGAGCTCGGCACGGAGGTGGAGTACTCGCTGGGGCGCGTGAACGGGTCGGGCGGCGGGTGCGCGAGCGCGGAGTTCGTGCGCGTGCTGCCGCGCGGCACCGTCGCCGTGGCCAAGCCGCTGGAGCCGACGCTCAACGGCACCGTGACGCGCACGCTGCGCGCCCTCAACCCGGACCAAGCGCATTACTCCGGTACGCGATTATAAATCTCATTCACTAGCCACGCCCCGCGGTGTCACCTGCGTGATTTGATCTTGTAAAATTGTGGGTTTGGAAATTTTTGTGTTAGGTGTTAAGTTGAAAGAAGACAAATACGTGTGAAAACTGAATCGGATTAGTAGTTTTCATGTGATGTGCGTACAAACATATAGATAAACAGACAGACAAATAAATCTTACCACATTTACAGCATACATAAATTAGTATAATATCACAGTCTAAAGAAAACATACAGTAGTTGCATGAAAGTGTCACAATGAATGTCCTTTAATGAATATTGTTTATGCTTCAATACGTCTTTAAAGGATGACGGAAATCCGTTTGGTTAAAGTTTAAAAGAATACAGTCGACGTGTATTTTAATAGATTGCATTTTAAATGTTTCCCTATACAAAAAATATTTTTATACTGTGAAACATGAATACATACTTCCTCTTTCAAAAGCCATGATACACAACCCTGAGGCTTTTATGCCTACCCAAAAATACTCTAATGGTATGGACAGTGAAGTCCTGCGTCTCCGATTAGGGCATGAGGCAGATATCCGTTTCATGGATAAATTTTTATTTAGAGGGTTATCAGTCTTCTATTCAACCGGAGATCGAACCCAGGAAATCTCGGAACGCCTAACAGTACCGGGCTGAAATGCGTAAGATTACACAACTATCGTCATTACGACACCGTTGCATCCATTCTGAACGAGACTGTCTGTCGCACTGTCTGCTCTCTTGACCTAGACCGATTGCATTGTTCCATTGGTACTAATAATACAATCTACTGTCACAACTGAGTGGGTGCAGTGTTATTACAAAGTATGATGGTGTGTGAATAAACTATGTAATAATCATAATTGCAAAGTTGCTTCAGTCATTCTCAATGGAAAATACTAAACTATTCACACTCTTTACACAAGCACATTTTTCTGTGATACAATTTTATTAAACAGTTCACAATCTATTCTCAACGTATGGATAATGATTTGACGAATCATAGTTGTTTTTATTTCTTTATTTTATTTACATTTTACACTGATACATTTACCTAAAGCTCTTAACTACTAAGCATTTGTGATAACATCGGTGTTGTAAGTCATTCGCTGCGGTCAGTAACTTAACATCATGTGAACCACATGCTCCGCTTGCCTGCTATAGCATAAAAAAGCTTGTGTTATTCGAAATGACAGAAACGTTTTAGTTTCAATGACTCAAATTATTTATTTACACCAGGTCTGATCCAAGTGGAGGGTGGTACTTCATACGAGTTCGGAATCATGGGGCTCGCCTGCAAGCGTGAAATCCTGCAAGTGGGCGACCCGGTGACATTCCAGGCTGACGTTGAAGGCCGGGCCACTAACATCGTGCCAGTTAGGAAGAAACGGCGGGCGGTCGTTGATGCTATTAAGGGTAAAATTTTGTTAAAAATTTATGAGATTAGTAAAGCTTTAAACATCCATATAAATGACGGGTTTAGGGTATTAATCAAAGTCTAAGAAAAAATCTTTATTTTCGAAATCGGCTTCCTTCGAGGTGCTTTTACAACGTCACTTAAATTTACTGTCTGTGTGTGTCTTTACCGAAAAGAACAGGAACGAAACTGAAGTAGTTCCTCTTTAAAAATTATTAGAATAACGGAAGATCCAAACAATTGTCCCGTTATTGTTATGGAGATTATCCATTTGTTCAAGACAAGTTTTCATTCGACATCCATACTGCTTGATTATTTAATTATCAAATTGCTATGAAATTCCAGAAAACAAATATAACCGCAGCAAAAAGCCTACACCATGCTATAGACACAGACAGTTGAACCTGAACGAGTGGCGAGTCACATATCCAACATTAAATAACAATTTACAGGTGGTTTTGGCTTCCTGTCCGTAGAGGGCGAGGACAACCGGCGTTTATTCTTCCACATGTCGGAGGTGCGCGGCAACCACTCGGAGCTGCAGCCGGGCGACTCGGTCGAGTTCGTGATGCTCACCAACCCGAGGAACGGCAAGTCGTCCGCCTGCAACGTCGTCAAGATCGGGTGAGATGATGACACTATTTTTAAATAAAATCCTTTAAAAAGTATTTTATTTAAAACTAGCTTTCCGCCCGCGGCTTCGCACGCGTGGGCTACTAATTTCTGTATTTTTTAGAGGCGCACAACAAAAGTTTAAAAAATTACAGCCACAGGTCCCCTGATATATGTGCATGTCTATTTATTACCTAGTTTTTTTATTATTTTCTATGGAAATAGGTTTGACCAAAATCTCACAGTGCGCGCGCCTCTTCAAAAAACATAAAATTGTAGCCCACGCGAGGCAAGCCGCGGGCGGAGAGTTAGTCATTTTTTTTAAGAATTTATTGAGTGTTTTAACGTCTTAATCCATACGTTTAGAGTATAAAAGGTATGTCCGCAACTGAACCAAAATCTCTCATTGTCACGAGGTATGACATTTTCACGACTTTAGAAGAGTATATCTCAAAAAATATGTATGTTAGCGAAAAACGCATGTAGAAACCTCAATTTCATTTTTAAAGACCTATCTAATGACACCTCATACAATGATGTACTCGCGAATTTATTTTTTTACCCTCCGTTTACATGTATGGAAAGCCACCCCTAAAACATTTTTTTCAAATAAAATGTAGCCTATAAGTTGCACCTAATCATGGTCTATCAACATGTAAAATTCAATCAAAATCTGTTCAGTGGTTATTGCGTGATTGACGAACATACAAACAGATAA
>LQNK01000195.1:939870-1005458 GCA_001586405.1 Phoebis sennae | reverse complement strand
ATATTGCATACCAATTACTCTTTTTGAAAAATATTCAATGTACAGAAATGGTTCGGTTACTGTTTTATTATATGTATAGATGGAAAGTACTCGCGTTAAAACAAACACAAGATTATACTATTATGATACTACCCAATTATTGGAATCCACACTAGTATTGCTATTTTATTTATACCTGTTGTTTGTTATTTCTGTGGATGTTCTTTCTAGTATAAACTGTTATTGTGTGGGTGGAAATAAACGTTTTCTTTCTTTCTTTCTTTCTAATATAATAAAGAGGAAAACTTTATTTGTTGTTGTAATGAATAAGATCAAAAACTACTGGACCGATTTTAAAAATTCTTCGAAACCTATATTATCCACGAATGACGTAGGCTATATTGTCTAGGCTAATATATAACATTATGTTACGGGAGTGAAATCGCGCGGGTCAGCTAGTTATGTAATGAAATATAGAGTGGAATAAGAAATAGAAGAGATTTTACTCAAAAACCTTTAGGTAATCCAAATTATCTTCAATTAAAATCTTTTAAAATTACAACCTTTATTTTTATTGCATGTTTGGTTAGGGTTGAAATCTTTCTAAGAAACTTGATAAATAAAATCGAAGAAAACATTGAATCCTTAAATTGTTTAAATTATTTACTGAAAATGGTAAATCACCTTCACCAAGTCCATCATATTAACTTTACTGATTAGGAAAAAATATATTTTGTATGTACCAAAGCTCCTTAATTGTATTCTTGATAGTTGTATATTATCTTCAAAATAACCATTTGAATGTGATGGTGTGGCAGGAGCAAGGGCGCTATAACAAAGGCGCGGCCGGAGCGGCTGCTGGCGCGGCTGCGCACCATCTCGCTGGAGGACGCGACGGGGCCGCGCGTGGTCGTGCTGCGGACGCCGCGCGGGCCCGACGGCACGCGAGGCTTCCGGCCCCGCCGCCCGGTGCATGGTGAGCACATACCCTTATTTATTTATTTATTTATTTATTTCAACTCTTTATTACACCATATATATAAAAATTAGAGTGAAAATTTTTGAAGCAAATCAATTTTTTTCTATAATTTAATAAATAAGTTAGATTGAATTTTTATTTTATTTTTCCTCAAGTAGTTATGAGTAGGCCCACCACCTGGTGCCGTATTATCGTTGAATTTTGGGACACGTTGTATATACAAAAAAAAAACACAATAAACTTAAAATAACTTAAAACAAAAACAGTGTAAAAGGCGGCCCTATCACTAATCAGTGATTTCTGCCAGCAACCACTGGGTAAAAGATAAAATGCAAAGAGTAATTCAGGCAGGGTGAAGGAGTAAAAGCGAACAGAAACAGGAAAGAGAAAAAGAAAAGTCAATTAAGTATTAATTACTAAAATGTGAATATATACATATAATATTACGTTACCCTTACCGCACAATCCCCGCTCCAAAATTACGTGTTTTCATGCTTCTCCTTTGTAAAAACACTGGCAACACTATTAGTGGCACAGATGTTTGTGAGATATGATTACCAAACATCGGCCGAGGTGCAAGCCGCTTACTTACTCTTGCATTAAATAATATTCAAAACAATTATATATTATATTAGCGACCCGCCCCGGCTTCGCACGGGTGCAATGCTGATATACTATCGCGGAGTTTTCTGTAGACCTTTTCATTGTGTACAATACTTAGTACATTATTTTGATAAATCTCGTAGGATTCAGCCTGCGTTTGCAATGTAAGCGGAAAAAATGTAATTATTTGCGACATCACATTAGAAACCTCAAAAATAACAGTATTTGTCCACTATTTAATGGATGATATTATACATAAAAACCTTCCTCATGAGTTACTCTATCTATTAAAAAAAACCGCATCAAAATCCGTTGCGTAGTTTTAAAGATTTGAGCGTTCATAGGGACATACAACATGACACATGACAGAAAAAGCGACTTTGTTTTATACTATGTAGTGAAGTATGGATATGTTTTATGCATAAAAAACACCATGAAAAAATGCGACCCGTCATCTTTTGACAATCACTTCATAGTTGACAAATATTGAAATCATGACATATAAAATTATTATAAATTTATTTAAAAATTTTAAAAATGTCTGTATTTTAGTTTTTATCTATGACATGATATATATTATACTTTATTTTTATTTTCCTAATAGTTCGTCTATTTTCTAAACACATACGAAGGCAATTTAAACCTTTCTGTCGTAACCACAAGTCTCCGTTGCTATGTACAGTTCTGTAAACAATCTTTACATAACCAAGGGATTACGGATACGAAATGAATCCGGTGGATATCTCAAAATTAGCGTGCTAGTAACATATCTATAGTTATTTAATATCATGGATTCAACATTATTACATAATCTAATTTATAGTATTTTTATGTAGTTTGTACTAAAATAATTGTTAATAACAATTGTACTATTATTATTGTTCATGGTTGTGTCATTTTACTTTTCAGAACAACTAGCCGAGTGAGAACTACAACAAGGCCTGATAAAATACAGCTATTATACTGCTATATGTATGTAGGTAAAGCATCCTAGATTCGTTTCAAATTCAAGTTTATGTAAACTCTTGCAAGTTTGGCACTCTCCGATCTTACGTAACACTTTAACATTCATCGTATTCTGTAAGTTTTGATATAGTTAATATTCAATTTTCAGAAAAGAGAAATCAATTTTATTGTGTAGACGTAGTGTTGTTAAACACGTGTTTTGAATTTTAATGTAGCTTTATGAGTGTTAGTTACATTGTACAAACGAAATACATGCTGTTTACGTATGTGTTAATACTCGGAAAAGAAATATAGATTTCAGTCTTGTCTTGTATCGATCAAAATATAATTTATATGTGAGGAGATAAGTATTGAAATTTAAGAGAGTGCCAATCCTTGTACTGTTTATCACTGTCATTGTATTGTATTAATGAGAGACTGACTGATTCTCTTTTCTTTAGCAGCATTTAGAAAATTGTTTTTTTTTGTTATATTTACTAATTTTAGGAGACTATTCCGTACACGTATCACAGTAAAGAACGAACAATCGAGACATCACTGATCATAGTAGCTTAGATATGAGCGTCGAACATATCAAATGATTATTATCGAATTATTTTTTGCTTGTTTTAGTCACGTGTTTTGTAAGAGGTTCTTTTTCGCGACGAGACGTTGTTCAAAATTCCAGATTTACGTCCGCCCCGTTAAACACGGTTTGCCAAGTTCAGTGTTAGGTGACACATAGCAAATGAAGATTTTCTTTTTTTATTTACAACAGATAATAATGTACAAAATCGAGTGTTACTATGTTAAGGATCTCATTTGGTGTGGCGATTTGAGCCGGCGTCCGAATTCTACATCAATATAAATAACCTATCATTCTTCATTATGAACTTGTAAATATCATATTATAGACATGTAGGTATACTTGTAAAGTGTATAAAGTATTTATTCCTGTTCCAAACGTTTGCTTTGTTTATATTAACATTCATCGTTGAATTGTTCTTTGCTAATGTCATTTCATTTAATGATAGGCTTTTGAACTATCGCGGCGATTATTTATTTTCGTTGTAAATTCTTTTTTATGTGTGCGTTATATATAAGTATCGTTGAATAGATTAGTAAGACTGATGAAATGAAGAATCTATATAATTGAAGTATGATTGGTACTAAAATAAAATTACCGAGCACTGCACATGTTTTTGGTTATGTGAATCGATTGTATATTCGTTTAGGTTTATTTTTTTTTACATTTTTTGCATATACCGTGTTGTCAAATAAAATGTATATTTTCATTAAAGTATGGGAAATTCATGACACCAAAGCTAATTGCCGCGATAGACTCTGCGAAGCCTCAGACCTCTTTCACACTACCGTCTTGACACATTAAATGAATAATAACACCATAAGCATAGTCTATTAGTTTTTCTTGCAATTCAGCCCTATATGAATGCAATATTTTAGGTAAAAAGCGAAAGGTTCCTGTAGTGCGGAAGGGGTCTCAATATACGTTTTTAAATTAAATCAATTATATTGGCTAATGTTTTCTTACGTTGTTAAATTTTTCATAGATCTCTTTATTTGGGAATTAAGCTGTGATGTAATTGAAAATTTCATGTGCAATAATTGATGGAATATCTGTCCTCAGGGCGCACCTAGTCTTAGTGTTAAACTATATCAAAACCTTCATCTGATATGTGTCTCCGAGTACCGAGATCGGCGCCACCCTGCTTGAAGGGATCGAATTAATTTTATATTTTAGCGATTAAACCAATTGGATCTAAGCATTTATAGAAAGTATGCTATTGTACTGGAACGTACCAAAGACTGAAGACGTTATTTATTGCGATGCACCATCAAGGTGGAAGGATTATGTTGTCATACGGTTATACAATGTCACAGCCTCCTACGCTTCTCTTATTGTTTCGTATATCTCCTCGAATCTTATTTGATTTCAATGTTCCGACCAAAATACATATATAAAATTGTAAATGTATGAAACTTTTAAGACGCCAATAAATAATAATCAAACAAATGAAACACTTTATTCACTTAGTTTTAATGTAATAAAATCTCTAGTTTCGACTGAATTTGTATAAAAGCAATATCAAATGTGTTCGCCCTTGTATTAGATTGTAAAGTTATTAACTTACAGGTCACACGATATTAAATGGTGAACAAATACGGTGCTTTTGTACAATAAATCCATCACAAATTGAAAGACCTGACTGACTGCAGGCAGTGTTCGTCGTTGCGTTCGTTTGGCGAGCCCCGGGTTATGAAATGACGAGTTACCGATAGCTTGTTTCGTCAGTGTAGAACAACGAATTTGCACTAAAGTTTAACTGCGGCCGTACACTCTCGCCGAGACAGCACGAGGGAGAGCGAGTGCGAGAGAGAAAGTGATAGCTCGCTCGCCTCGGACTGTCATGCACGTGATTACTTTGGCCGAGGCGTTTTGGGACACATACCGAGTGCTCTCGAACGAGAGTGTACAGTCGTAATATGTAATAAATCCTTTTATAACTATATCTATAGGAATGTGCTTTGTATGTATTTGAATTATCTATGTAAAGAAGTATTTGTTAAGATTGTTTTAAAGATGCAAAACTGTGCCTTGCTTTTCATTCTATTTCTGGCAGATTTATGTTGATAGTTACAGAGGCTAATTTGATAATGAACTGGGATAACAACAATTACATTAATTCGTAACATATTTTAGGATGTAAACAAATATAATAACGATTTACTTTAATTCATCTAATATCATTAATGGATAGCGGCACAATGGATTGTCAAATTACGACTTGACTGCTCCATTCGACACACGAGTGTGTGTGCTAAAGCGAATGTAATTCCAAAGAAATAAATAGGAATTTTGAACAAACGTACGCAAATCGCTTTGTAAGCTGCATATTATATCATTTGCTATATATTCGTTTATATCTATAGGCCTGTGTAACCATTTATAGTTATATTGGAAATGGATAATTAATATTCGATGTTGTAGTGTATTGAGCCCCGGATCGATTCGGGTTTAGGTATTATTATGTACTAGTCTTACATTAACCACATTTTCAGGCGAAACTTCAATGCAGATGAATCTAAATCATTTGTATAGATCTGATAGCTGCGTCACACCACTAAGGTTGATTGATTTGCTTGAATTCTACGTGTAACTGCTTTATCTAATATCAAGGGTCTTCATGTATATCTACAATATTGTTGTCAGCCTTCCGTAGTGTGACGTGTCTCTTCGTAAATAACGATAAAAATAAGTGTTGAAAATTCTTGTCTACCACTGAATATTTTAGTAAGTACATTTTCACAATTCTTGACAAAGTACGAATTTGGTGAGCCACTTCTTTACATATTATAACAGTGCCTAAAAGAACCTCTGAATTATATAAAATACCAAATGGTAATGTGAAAAAGATGAGCCTTTCTGAATTACAAATTTAAAAATTAAGAGTTACTTTTTCATTTATTTTAGTATACTTATCAATGCCAAATGTTTATAAATTGTATACAACTTGATACTTGTGATTAAATTGATTCAGTACAATTTCTACGATCGTGGTCATACTATATTTTTTATCATGACGTGTTCATTTGTACCTTATATACGTACTGAAAGTTTCTAACTGGTTAGGATATCTATAACGTCGGCTTCGGAACTACATTATGTTTAAATTATATAGTGATTTTTGAACAGGTGGATCCGTGGCATATCGCATGTCGTGTCATAATTATAGCTCTACAAGTCATGCAATAAAGTACACTAAACATATATATTATATATACTAATAAAGATTGTGATTATACCACGTACAACACTTTTATTGTATACTCATTTTATTTTACCGCAAAAGTTCGGGATACGTAACGAAAAGTTAAATCAAGTCGTTTTGGACAACATTTATTTAAAAATCATATAAAAATAATCTTGTATATACTACGATTTGGATCAAATCTTAATAATTTCATTTTTTTTTCTTCACAAGTTACTGGCTAGGTTTCAAGGAAAGTATATTGGACTCAGGCCCGTAATATAAATTGCAACTAAAACCGTTAAAATGCAGACAAGTTGAAACTGTTATTCGTGGATCATGAATAACAGTTTAATCTAAAGATCACAGATAAAATAAACAATCTAAACTGCAATTGATTTTAAGAGCCTTAGTACTGGTTACCGTGTAAATTTTAGAGTGAAATAGATCTAAAAGAGACATGTAACATAATCACTAGCCCCCCTACTGGGCATATTACACTTTTTGCATGTAGATGTTGTAACATATTACATAGTTCAAATAAGAATATCTGACATGTTTCATTAAAATAAATTTAATATAAAATGCATTTTTTAAATGGCACGACTAATGAAACTATATAAAACTAAGTTACTTTGATATGTCATTTTATGTATGAAACATTAATCTCAGTCGAGGAGTGATGTGTTTTGGAACTTTTCGTGAATCTGATAACATGTAAGGTTGCGAAATCTGTTCTGGTGGTCGTAATGTGGCCATTTTCGTATTGCGTTGTATAGGTTAGATCCAGGGCTTGCTGTAGGTCCTAAGTCTTTTGCGCCAACGACTAAGTAGTCTTCTCGTAAATAGCCCAAATTCACGCCCTCTTCTAATATCATTCTAGTCCGGTTCAACTGTGCCTCGGTTACATTGGAATGACTTTTCAGTTCTTCGCGGTAATCACCTAAGTCATAAATATGATTTTAGTATTCATAAACTTCCAGTAGGGAGGAGGGACGAGCTGACTTTTAAAATATAGTATGTCTTATTGATGATACACAAATATTATGACAAACAAATTTCAATATCAATTTTTTTATTGAATACTCAGCAACATTCACTATATAGGCTAGAGATAGACGTAAGAGAAAAGTTATAAATATTTTTAGAATTATTACCTATGAATCCGATGCCGATACTACAACTATTATAGCCCAATGTGTGTGCGCCAACTGTATTCCATCCCCGTCCTTCGTAAACTCGTCCATCATTTCCAATCACAAAATTGTACCTAAAAATTATGTATTTTATTTATTCCTAGGCAAGATAAATATGACACGTAGCATGCTTTCTGTAACCTACTTGACTCAAAAACTTTTCAAAACATTCGAAACTTGTTGTAACGTGAACACAGACTATTAAAAGTCTACACCTCAAACTAAACTAAGTACTCAAATCAGATAATTTGTATTAAAAAAATATTTGCTGGGCTTATTTATGTTTCCAATAGGATTATTGTCAATCCATTTAAATCCATCTTTTATAGGAACCAGTCTTAAATGAGGAGGCCGCTATGGCTAGTCGTAAACACGCAATAATATTGACATTAAAGTATGTATTGTCAATAATCTTGAGTGTGTGCGGCTAGCTAGGAGTATAATAATGCCTGTGTTGAACTCCCACGTGTTTGTTGGCACTGGGACCCTAACTTTATAATGCAAACAATTGATATCGATTACAATACGCACGTACGGTATATCGTATCCGAAGGTGCCGATAAAGTAGTTCTGTATGTTTTTCATTCTGGCAGCGCAGACAACAAATTTGTAGCATGTTGCGCTTACGGTGTGCTGGATCACAACCAGCATGGGTGGCTTAAAGCTCTCCGCTGTTGGGGTGCTGTTGAACGGCTGGGCTAGCCACATCTCGCGACTGATCCGCCATTCGTGTGGAGCTGAAATACAAACTCATAGTAAATAGCAAATACTGAATAATAAATATGCATTTTTGTTAACCTCGGAAACATTACATACGAGGATTGTTCATTGAGGGATTTTTTAATGCAATCATTGATGAAGGTAAAGGAAAATAGGAAAATAAAAACTGCAATATTTATTATTTATACGTAACAGCGTGTTAGTGAATAAATCCACACGCAACCAAATTAGTTACGGGGATGAATACGGAGTTTTCTTATTAACATCATAATACATTTAATATCATTCTACATACTGAAAAATATTATCTCTGATTTATTGAAATAAACATTAAATCGAATTCAATTAGAAATATTTTTCTACCATTAGAAAAAAAAATCTTAAAAATGGGTATGTCAAAAAGCCGTGATATTTTCGATTGACATAAATTGAGATTTTTTACCTCATTTACCCCAAGACATGTTTAACTCATTACGAGACACACTCTAGAGATAGGCGAAAATTTAATATTTGCACGTTACTGAGCCTCAAGAAGGTTATTTTTAGACCGTGTTATGTATAGGCATAGTGGATTTAAAGATTAAATTACTGATTATACTCGTGACTTATATTGATTATTATGCATTTTTATTTGTACAAAATGTGTACGATAAGAATAATCAGACATATCGTAGTACCCTGAGCTTTGTTGTTGTAATGATCTTTCATTTTTCGATAACGATAATATTTAATTTTGAAAATGTATATGAAAAACAAGAATTATGGTCACAGTAATATAAAACATTGATAATCTACAGAATTTACTACAAAATTCCCTATCTCAAAAAGTGATATTTTCGTAGGACATATATTTTTTTATTATTAAGAGATTGTTCACTCATTACGGGACACCCTGTATAAGTATGACATATGTAATAGATTAATATTTTCTTTAATGTCGATTAGATAGGTGCCAACTGCCAATGTGTATGCTATACAGGGTGTGCCGTAATAAGCGGATAATATGGTTCGGTCTGCAGATAAAGGACGTTATGACGGTTCAGTATAATTTATTTCACGTTAACTAAAGTTCCCATGACTTTCATCTTGTTTATAAGGATGCTTAGCATACAATGATGGTAGGCTAGGGCAAAATCTAAAATAGAATTCCTCTATATTAGTTTTATTCTCTATCTAACAACTAACAATCATTCATGAATATCGGTTCGTAAATCTCTGAGTAATCGACGTAGATACAAAAAAAAAATAATAATACGCTCCTTTTTGGGAAGAGTCGCATAGGTATTAAATTATTGCACTTAAGCTCATTATAACATTAAATTTAACGTACATTTATCTACAAACAGCTCGGCAGACTTTGTTGTCTGCACGGTGAAGTAGATTATGAGAGTTATACAGGTGATAAGAACCATCAGGGCGGCTGCGCAAGACAATCTCTCTGCTCGGGAACTGTTCTTCACTATGTCCCAAAGGTATTTGGGAAGGGAGAGTTCTGAAACAATAGTTTTACTTATATACAACAGTAATAATTTATATACGTATTCAACTTTTAATTCATTTTGAAACCTTTTAGAAACCCTTTTCATTATTATCGAGGCGCAGGGTGGCAATGGCGAAGCAAACACTTACGAGCCATGGCTTATTTTGGCATTAAAATATCTCGATATAACGTAGTTAAGAAAACAAATTATTTTTGTGCATATCATTCATATGATCGCATTTTACAAAATATGTGTATGTGTATGTCTCAATAACGACCTAGTTGTTTATTAGTGGTTTGTTTGTATGTTGACTACAGATCAAAGGTCATGTGTTTCAATCCTGGATGGAGTTAAATTAGTAAGTATAAGGATTTTCACCGAAGTGAATTCTGAGAATAATCGTGCATACGTCTGGAATACGCATTTTTTTCATACCATATCAATTTTAGTACTTATATTTACGGATCGGTGTTTCTTTTAAATAGATATGAATAAGGAAGTTAGGAAGTTAAAATATACATTGAACAATATTTCGGATAATATTATAAAAACGATGTGTTTTCTGTGGACGGGCAGTGGTATATAAAACAACGTTGATTGTGTCAAATATAATACAAATATGGACCGTCGAGGTCAATAGGTCGCTGTGATAATGGCACAATAGCGCAAGTGTCTGCTAAAGCTTTTCGTCATATTTTTTATTATCATATATATTTTATTTAGAGAGTCAGGTATCTTTATTACTCGTCAATGTTGTCATACATATACAAAGTACATAAAACTTGACAATTACTTGACTTCATACTGCAATAGTTTCTAAACATTCTACGAATCAATTTTCATTATTGAAATGCTTCATGCTAGTGTATGAGAGAACTTGTCATTTACCTGCATCAGGAGACTGCCTTTTTCAACGTTCACTCAGTGGTTGTTATTTCTCTCTACATATTTTGTGTCCAATTTTACATGGGAGTAATAATTGAAAAAATCTGCATGCAGCTAAGCAGTCTATAAATTAATTATCAGTTGGAAATCTTGATGAATATTTTTTTGTTAGTCTATTAACAGGACTGTTATGTGAAGAGACACTTTATTATTCAAAATTTTGTAATAAAAATTTAATAATATCAAATATTTATAAATTAGCAGCCAGTTCATTTGGTCATTTTATCTTATTTATAATACTCAAGTAACGCGGCAGACTTACATAGGGCGTGATCACGTCGGATCAGTCAATATGAATGGCATTGAAGTCCATTGTTAAAATCTGTTATTATTAGATTATGAAATACCTATTCGCTATTAAGAGAGAATTTATATTTTTACTTACCTCATCTTTCTATGGCCGTCAATGCAAAATAATTAACCGAAGAATGCCCATAACAATCTCTCTAAAATTTGGTTTTTGTAATTTTCGTAAAAAGTTGCTTAAAGTTTTATGTATAATCTTTCAAAACCCTATTTACGACGATATTTTTGTTTTCAATTTTTTAACCTCTTACCTTGAACACTGCGAAATGTCCAATACGAAACTTTCCCTCTAGGATAGGGGCCGATTTAAAAAAAAAATGATGCACGTATTGTTCGCTACCTACAAATAGCCCGCATACCAACATTCTGTTTTAAAATCTGCGGAATGCTATATACTTACTTCCACCACCCGTTATAGGGATGTATAATGAAGCCTATGTCACTCTGCAGCCCATCAACTCTCCACATAAAAAATCACACCAATCTGTTGCTCCGGCGAAAAGACAAATATACAAACTAACTTTCACGTAATATATAATATTGTAATATATCATTAATAATATTAGTATAGTATGGATAGTATGAAGAGTTAAAACACACATTGTAATTACATATTCTTATATTTTTCGTTGCTTTATAACAATTTTATTAAAAAATATCACAGTTGCAGAAAACAAAAAAATGCATGTTAATAAATCAATGTTATAAGGAAAAGGTAGTAGTCATAATATGTAATATTTATGTAAGTAGGAGAATCATTTTAATTTTTAACTGTCGGTATTTGGCAATGAAATTATTTTTTCGTGTAATTCCTATAAGTTAACATATTACTACCAGAAAAACTCTTCTTATCCTATTAAATATTTAATATTAAGCAGTATTAAAAAATACAAATTCACTTTTGCTACAGTATGAAATACATGGCGCTCAGCAATTACGATTTAATAATAATATTAAATTAGTTACATTCAATTTAAACAGTTTATTTAAGGCTCTAACAGTATCATGCCCTAAACCATGAAAAATTATACATGTTATTGAAGTACGTTTAGTTTTCCATCTACTTAAACTAAACAATGCAACTTATTTAAAATCGAGACTACTAATATTGTCTTAAATTAATTTAAAGAAAGTTGTATGTAATTAATATAATGAAAATAAAAATACTGTAATAAAAGTCAAATCTTTTTGTCCCGTTGTTGTTACCGCATTACTTATGTCTTACTTTCTCTTCTGTTTATCTTATACCTATTCATATTATTTTAATAGGTCAAGGGTTTGCACACAATGTCACAATACATGGTCCATCCTTGATAAACATTGACTTGACGAAAGTTTTAATCACGTACGTACAGGTAATGTTTAGCGTTTACATTCCCTTTTAATACTTACACTTTCAATAGGTAAAATCATTTCCAAATAAAGAATGTTATATCCTGCTACTTTCGTAAACACATATTTGCATCGGCAGAGTTCCAATGTAACAATTGATTAATAGATGCCATTATATGAGGTCCAGGAGTTACTGTTAATGGTTTTACTTGACATTGTCCATACAAAGTAAAATCCGGTTTTAATACACCTATATTAACTAACGTCTCCAATAATTTGTTAACATTATCGAATTGAGCTTGGTCAGGCACATCATTTACATAGTTACCGAGAAACATTATTGTAATACTTTTTCTATTCCACGATGAGACCATTTCAGCGACGATATTCGCACCTTTTCCCTCAAATACTAAACCGTTTCCACCTACTAGAAAGTTCGGACATATGTCTGTATATCTCTGCCTTAAATGATCTTGCTGTATTGCAATCATTAGTTCGATACACGCGTACTTTTGGTTGCAATAACGTGTAGCAGAATGCCCAATTATAACATAAGATAATGGAAGATCATGGAACTCATTGTTATACGCGGGCATAGCTTGCCAGTCTTCCCGTCGGAGGTACCAGGATTCCGTTAGACCTAAGCAAAGAAGAGACTCTTATAAATGAGTTGGATATTTAAAATATATATCTTTGTAGAGATGTAAATTGAAAAAATATGTCACAGATATACATTACCTATATCGAGACGGGTTTGTTGAGTGGACAGGGTTACGTAGATAAGGTAGATTGCCAGCCCGGAGGCGACAAGAAATGCCCAACATACGAAGACTGCGACGCTGCATCGCAACCTGCGTGTATGCTTTGTAGACACCAATTCGAGGCCAAGAATACGGCCTGCAAGGAATAGAAAGACACTTGATAAAGTGGTGAAGAATTTCTCTATAGTAATACATATTAGGTGAAGCAATATAATCGATTATATTATATTTGAGTCTTAATTGATACAAATAAATTAGAACTTTCAAAGCCAAAGTTTTTCACTTTACATTCTTTAATATAATAATGTGACATTTTTGTCGACCAGTCTTCCTCATCTTAAGGAAATCTATGAGCCTTTTGTTTATCGACGTAATAAAAAGTGAGACTATAGCTTTAATATTGTATTTAACCTTCAATTACTTGACGTATTGGATGACGTGTTTTAAACATATAATATTATGTACATGAAATATACGAGCTAGATATAATTGGCAAAACCCAATGAGTAAGAGAATAGTTTCGAAGTAATATTGTTAAAAAAGTAAGTGTAACATGTAAGTCATATTATTTCTTTGTCTGGACTTGTTGAAATTAGGGAGACCATTGTTTGTTTTGAGTAATCCCGTTCGAAAATTTTACTCGTTATATCCGTTAATCGTAGAGTATTACTGATATTTTTGAATGTTGTTGACCATTATCACAATATATTTAAACCCCAATTAATCATATAATCAAATACATTTGTTATTAAGTTTTATCATGATAGACACCGATAAAAAATGTTGACCTGCAGTCAGATAGCGCAAATTGTATCAACGCTTATCTATTTATTGCATTTAATAGTAGTCGTAGGTAAATTTGTATTGTTGACACTGTCTAATACTGCTATCAGAAATTAGGATTAACTATTTTGGATTAAGTTGATATTATTTTAGTGACTGGACTAAAATTAAAGCGAATGGCAGAATCGTAACTACCCACTTATTATTATTAACACATACACACAGTCGCTTTTTATAGTGAGAATGTGAGATGGATATATAATATACTCATTACTTATCTGAGCACAGATTATTAAATTATGAAAAACATAAGTAGAGCTGTGGCTGACATGTATCGGCATATATCATTTTAACTCCTGAGGTACAAATATTATCTTCTTTTATATTAGCACTGGGCAAATAGTATTAATATAATGAAACAATGCTTCATTAAATAAAGAGATGTGTATCATGAACTCCGGACATGATACACAATAAAATATGTTCACCCGACACAAATATTTCTATAAAAGTTTTTGTAGTGTTATTCTGTTGTTGGTGGATAAAAATTAAAAACTATTATTTTCATCTTAATAATGGCTGAGTATGACTATCAAGGGCACCCTGAAGGACTGCACTTTTTACCCTTAGAATTAATATTCATAGTTGATACTAAATACAGAATGACTTTATATTCATACGATACAATTTCAAAGTATCCCGCTTGCGTCTTTGTCTTCATGGACCGGGATAAAAAGTGTTATATTATGTCGTATTACAAGTTAGGTAGTAATCCGTCCATGCAGCGGTTAAAGGAGATATCATAGCAAATGTCTAAACTTATGAAGACATTAAATTCCGTAAGTATATTAAATAATTCCATCGAGTCTTAACAGGAAAATCACATTAAATTATAGAAAGCTTGTTAGTATGTATGATATGATGTCGCTAAACAACACAACACATCTATAGTATTATAAACGTATATATAGTTTCATATCGCTAGCAGAGCAATGCCAATGCGCAAGCAATAATAATGTACAACAGAACATGGATAAAAAAAGTAGGTACTTAAAACATAAACAACACACAAAGAAATCCAATAGTAATGGAGTATTACCTTTGATGACTTCCGCATTTTGAACATTTTGTGTTACAGAGACAAATTTAGGGCCGATATGCACTCTCGATGACTTGTTGACGTTTAGGTTTGCGACTTGGGGGGTGGACGCCGCCGCGGTGGACCTAGCCGCGGCGAGGATGCGGTCGTCCATGAGCACTACGGAATTGGCGGTCCCGGGTCCATTACACGTATTTGCTTCGCTTCCATCGTCCTTCTCCGTCCACATAACAAACACATACAATGCGCTAGTGACGTAATCGAAAAATATAAACGAACGACGTCCCTCTGCTCGGTCGGAATTGTGACTAATGAACACATCGCACTCGTCAAGTAAGAAGCCGTGACCAGTTCGCGTATTGCAAACTCTTTGTAGGTATGCAACGTAGATAAGGAAATTGTTATCTTCCTAAGTATGTTATTTTTAACCGTAATGTCGGGGAAGTAAGGATTATAATGATAAATCGTATACGATTTTAATAAAATTAGTACTCATCAATATCCCCGATTGACAAATGTAGCGTTTATATGAAATGTTTCTCTTTTAAACACCTACTTTGTGTTTGAGATGAAATTAAAGTCCCTTTATACATTTTAACCGATGTAAGTATATTCAAAACAGAAGCAATTAATTACTTGGAGAATGTATATAATATAATTAAATCTCAAATCAAACCACAAAATATTATTCTTTTGTGATTTTAAAATCTCTACATAATTCTGTTATTATGCACGATTCACATTTACCTATAAAGATTTTTCTATGTTTCTCTCCATCTACAAATTAAATAAATTGAAAGATCTATAGATATTGAAGACGTAAAAAATAAATATCTAATACATTAGATATGTTAGAGATGTTAAATAGGTTGTGTACATAGGTAGAGCACTAGGCAACTTTCTTTTATTGAAAACTCAATTAGAAATGTCTTATTAAAATATCAAACTGAAATAAAATATATTTTTGTTTACTGTCATACGTACTGATTATGAATCCAAAATTTTCTCTGGAATCTATTTAACATTTAATTATTAATTATTTAAACATTTAATATTAGTGAAAATAATATTTTTTAATAAAAAGATATAAAACAGCATATATTATGTGCTGTGAAGGACCACCTTATTAAGTCCTCCCCCAAGAATCATTCTATTTTCTGTTTTGAAAAATAAAGGAATACCTACATTCAATCAATTGAATACCACTATTCATACGAAATAAAAACATTTTCTCTATTCTCTTTTTAAGCATTCTTTGGAATCTGTATGTATAGAGAAAATACGAATTTCATCGGATTTTGGCTGGTACCTACCTAAAAAATTAAGTTATGATATATGTGTTTTTTCTTATAATATTTCACACTCTTATATAATTTCACACCAAATATATACTTTCAATATTGCCTTTTATAAAAGCCATTTTATAAAGAACTACACAAATTCTTAAAAATTGGGAACACGGAATATTTTGGGAAAGAATATTAAATTCAATCACCATAATTATTAACTTACCTTCTATTTTAAATTTATTTTCGTCCAGCTATGGTTTGTCACGTAACGCACCACCACTACAAGAATAAGTAGCTCGTCCTTATTCCCGGTATTTATTTACTTTCGAGGAGATAACATTGTAAATACTAGGAAAATCTTAAGTACCGACCTTAAGAATGGTCCGATATGCTTTATATTGTTAGGAAATTGGGGAAGAACCGGAGATATACCTATTCATAAATCATAATTCGTTTGTCTGTGTTTAATTTATCAAATTTTACTTAATCTAAGGCTGCTGATACAGACTTGATTACCGATTGAGATTAATGTTTCAATGAATTAGCTAAACTTTATTTAGTGGTAATAGACAGGTTGGATACTCACTTTCGCTTTACTTTGCCTATTCAATTACAATTAGGCACAACTGGGCGGTTTGCTGCCTCTATTTAGCAAGCAAGTATAAATAATTTATAGAAGATTGATCGAAAGTAGAATGAATTTAAAAAAAAATAAAAATTAATAAAAATGCGTTTAGTGTCATAAACATATTATAAAATTAATATGACATGTAACAAATTGTTTGACAAAAGGAAATGGCTCATCATTTGCTGCCTAGCAGATAAGTGCCAGGCAAAACTGTTTTTCAGCCACTCCTGTACCCCTAAGATGGTAGGCGGGAGCCGTGTCGTTAAAGGGGTTAACATAGTAGAAAACTAAAAAATAATAATAAGGGCATCCTTTTGTTCAGGCATTTGATGTAAGTATATTTTTAAACACCGACTTAGTCTTTGTTTTGAAATAAAAAAAAAAACGCCTGAATGATAGTTTTGTAAATATATGGATGAAGGAAGAAGTAAGGCGCTACAGATCGTTTGTACAATATTAAAGCAATAATCTTACCTGTTTAAGATACCTTCTGATAAATATTTCATTATTTTATTGTAATTAGTTTGGCGCTCTTATTTCATTCAATGGTAGGTATTTCAATTAAGAAACCTAGACCTATTTTCAAACTTAAACTATTAACATATCTACTAGCTTTTGTCTGCTGCTAGTATGGCCAGATTACTCTATGCAAAAAAAAATAAATAAAACGGACTTCCTCACACAAACAGTAGAATATTTCTGAAATTTATAACCTTTTTTTTAAATGTAACAAGATTTTGTACCAACTTTCAATAGATTTCAAAAATAAAATAAAAAAGTTGGAATATGTTCCTCATGAACTGACACTCTAGTCTTTCGAATGCAAATCGGTCCATAAATGCCGGATATATGCGATAACATACTTATAAAAGTGGTCGAATTGAGAACCACCTCCTTGCATGAAAAGGAACAAATAGGTATTAATATTTACATAGATATAAACATACACTTCTCGTCCTAAACTTTCGCCGTATTTATTTCATCACATTGCATTCTTTTTTCTCCTCTGGCTTCTGCATACAAGACTAGATAGTCTCGTTGAGATCAACGTAAAGGTATTTCAAACCCGAGATCAGCAGGTTCCGATTAATTTTGCCGCTTTTATGTATAGGTAGGTAATTAGTGAAGTAAAACACAAAACATAAAACAAACTAAGTGTTTATTTTCATCACAAATTCATATGACAGTACGGTGTAATAACATAATAATTTTAATTAAACAAAGGAAGTGTTATTTCCAAGTGAAATAGACGTAATTATGTTCTAGAATTATAGCTACTTATAATTTTATACAATAACATATATTTTTACACTTTATGTTAATTATCACGTGGTTTTGTTACCCTAAATTGGTACCCACCGCGCGTACCATGATACAATCTTATTTTTATTCTATAATATGCCTGTAAGCATTTCATGCTAGGGCCGGATCATCACAAATATGCCAAATTCTTTAGAAAATAAGTAGTGCAGGCATTTCCAACAATTTTCGAATTTGATTTGTCATTCAAGTTAACTGGATAAAAGTTACATGTATAACTATTGATTTTTTTATATTGTCGGTTATCCTATACGTATATATTACGTATATTAATGCTTCATACGCTTATTCTATACTGCTATGCTGCATGAATTAGTAATAATTTTCAATACATCATAAATAGAAAAAAATATTCATGCCTTCTTACAATAAATACGATGATATTTTAAATAAGGGATTTTTTGAAGATATTTCGCCTACAACATTACTATATTAAACATAGCAATGGGTAAACATTAACTTACTCTAAATATTTATAAACTTATGAATAAGGTTCTATTAATTTATTTGATCTAGACCTCTTAAATCTGATATAATAATAAGATTATAATTAGCTACACTTGATATCCGTGATAAATTAATTTTATGTATAAGCTGTGTTTACAGAATTTTCATACAATCCTTTAAATCAAGTTCGTGGAATTCTCATGTTAATAATCTAATTCTGTAAAAAAATAAATATCTTTTTGTTACAGCATGTATTTATTGTTGATATTGATTGTTACTTAATATTCTTTATGTCATAATATAGTGATAGTTATAATTAAACGGGGCTGAATTATATATTATGAGAATATTCTTTACTCATATAATATGATGAAATCTTCGATTACCTAAAAGTCATTTTTCAATAAAATGAAAACCAGTTAACGTGGAAACGTACGTAAATATGGCCCCTTCACATGAATCTAAATGATATCTTTGGTGCCAGCCCAAAAATCAATATTTTAAATTTATATATTTTTTATTAAACCTATAGTTCAATCGAAATATCTTGTAAAATTGATTTTATTCTATAATAATTGTGTGGCCACAGTTCCCTGATATTAATTTGTAGTCTTTGTGTTACAAACAAACATATGTCGAACTTTAAAACAAAGACCACAATTAAGAAAATAATAAAAGAATAGTAAACACAGCTGGTTATTCATTCATAAAACTCATAATTATATGACGTGTTCTCTTCATTAAATATTGTCGAAACTAACTACAAAGAATATAATACAGGAGCTTAAAGAAGAACACAAAAAATTGAGACGGACGAATTAAATGGAATATATTTGAACACCGGTTTGTATTGTAAAATATCGATACATCGAATAACCTTTTACATGTGCATACAATTTACCGTTGAATACAATCAATATCACATTTATAATAAAATTGATGACACGCAAAAGTATGCTTTTGATCTAATCTTGTTAGATGTGGTAACGGTAAATGCAGTCCGAGAAAGTCAATAGATAAGATATTTTTTTATGTTCATATTTTATTTTCAATGTAATAGAACTAAGTTCAGTATACTGCATTTGAATATTGGCCGATTCGTCATTATTATTATTTTTGCATTAGTTATGTAAAGTCCGTCTGTTTCGGTAGTGCATCATTTACTTTGAGGAAATATATTGTTTATTCTATTGTTAAAAAGAACATTTTTTAAAGTAATTCTCCTAAGTAAACAGTGTTTATATAATAAGTTATCAATATTTTAAATTTGTCCCGCTAGTAGTTTTTAGCGCGATGTGTAGAACAAACAAACAGACAAACGAAACCATATAGCAATTATTGGTTTGGGGCTATAAGCCATTTATATCCCGTAGTAATTACCTTTTTAAGAAATATCTCGTCTACAGTAATGGTGTTATAGTTGTAATGTATAGTTCATCATAAATACATTTCGACAGGTGAACAACAAAGATTGAAATGTTCAATCGATGTTTCGGAATACCTTTGTACTTAAAACTCTGGTCGCTTCAGATTTGAAGCCAAAACTTACTTACGAATACGTATAAATAGATCTAAATAAATTCGAAATAACAATTTCAGCATGATTTTGTACCTAAATGTTTTGTGTATGGCAAAATAGCACTGAACAGCGCTTGGCGGTTATGAGGCGATCCATATGATGAACGTGGGAAGGGCTTTATAGATGCGTTATGATGATTTCGTCATCTATTTCATCTTTTTCATCATCCTCTTCTGGGGGTTGTTTGGCTGCTTCTGCCGCGGCCACTGGGTTTTCAGCGATAGCCTTTAATCGGCGAGTCTGGAATGAGGAATACATTATGAGTGGTCACGTTTTATTTTTAAGTCAATCGAAAACACGTGCGTCATGTAAATGTAAGGTGCACGCATTTCATTAGTATGAATTAATTGGATGTGTTATCTATCTTATTAGTTAAATTTATAAAAAAAAAAACAAATATTTTAAATGTTAAAATAATTAAGATTACTATTCTTTAGCTTATTCCCAAGAAAGTTTCTCATCAAAAATATAAATGTGCTACAGTCATATACATAATAATATATGTATATGTAATTATGTAGTCTTTATGTTTGCGAGTTTGAGAAACCAAATGTAGCTCGTAATGGTTCACGTAATACACTAGGCACATCGCCAGCCCTTTCGTTGTGTCTAGCCCATGTATATAATTTATAACATAATATTATTTCAGATGCTGGAGCTATTTTTACCTTTCGTTTGTGCAGTATTTCTACAATAATGTATCCAACGACGCCAATGAGTAGGACGACCATCATGACGTACAGCTTCATTCGGGCACAAAGATGTGTGGAGTACGCGTACGCTACCACGAACCCAGCGGCCTCCCACAGCCTGTAGTTCGAGAACGCCGCCTCCTTGTTACGTCTGAACAGCACTCCATACAGACCTGAAGACAAAAACAGATTGGAAATATAAATAACAATTAAAAACTTTTATCATCAAAAAGAGGTCAATCTCATAAAACTTAGGTTGTTTGCCGTTAATTGATCCTTATTTTGGATTTATATTTTCAATGGCGTGAACTGGGATAGTAAAATTACATTTAAGCCAAATCAACGGAAATAAGATAAAGGCAATAGTTACAAAGGTAGTTATTTGTAAAGTTTGATAAAAACGTGCCTCTGTAAGGTGTGCGTGACACTTTTGTTGCTACAAAATCACTCTAAGATATCGATACAGCAGCGGCCCGGATCTCGTCGTATCCACGGAGTTACAATATTGTTGATATTTATATCAAGAAAATTACATTTAATTGGATGAACACCACGTAGTGTACACGAGGAGGAGGAAAAATTATTTTTTCCTGATCAATTCAGTTGTTAATATGAAATCCTCCTAATAGATATATGAATTAAAATAAGCACATTGGATTTAAGTAACACGGAGGACCAAGAACATTACGAATAATTTAAACATCCTCAATTGCCAATGAACTAAAATAAAAATATTAAGAAAAATTTTAATCAACATCATTACCCATCTAAGAAAACTAAGTGCTTACACACAGACAACAGTTGAATAATAAAACATGAGTACAGAATATACTCACTGCACGGGTATTTCATGTATCTGGAGGATGTTTCAGTCATAGTTATCTCAAAATTACTTTAATTGCGACTTAAGCGTTAATAGAACTTAGTTCTCATATTAAATTAACAGATAACATCGCTTCTAACAGGATTGTAATTACACAGAACACTAACAATTTTAACGCCTGCTAATTATACTCATTTTAAGACAAGCCATTTCCTTGATGACAATGCATTGAAGTTTCCAGATTTTCTAGAAGTGGTTATGTTCCATTATAACGACATTACAGAAAGGATGTAGGCATTACCTAAACGTTACCACTATTCTGTTTGGTATTATGACCCATTCATTCTTCGAGCATTAGAAGAACAATAAAACTATCATACCCTATCTTTCGTTATTGTTTATGTATGTATAAATAACGACGTTAAAGTTACGTTAAGTTTTAAATCGTATATTGAAATCCTGATATTCCAATACAGAAATAGGGAAAGTAGACCAATTAAAACACGGTTAACCGATTTGCGTGTTTCATCCAAAAAGTACCGTAGTCTTGTCCGTATTTTATATCACAGCAATAACATTTGAAATTTATAAGTGTTATACAGGCATTTATTACAGGAAGTCAATCATTTTTCAAAGCAAAAAACTGAATGGAAGTAGGTAAGTTTTTGTAACAACGAGGAAACACATCAGACTAAAATATTCGTAGCGTAAGTTTTGTTAGATTCAATAATTACGTTGATTTCGGTTTCTTTTTCAATTATACTAATGTTTTTCGAGATCGAAAATTTTATTTTTATTCGATAGTTCAACGATTACATCGAAAGAAATGTTTACAAAAAGGATTTAATCAAGTCAAAATTTGATTCTGCATCGTGTTTATCAAGCCGTGGCGAATGTTCGCACGTACCATAATACATTGCAATCTAAGACTCGAATTTTATTTCGTATTTTTTACGTTTAATACCCACAGCAGACATGATGAAGCCAATCGTATAAAGGTCGACGAACCTTCTGAAAAACTATTCGTTTTATATATGACGCTAGCCCACAACGGTTACCATTTATTGTTACCGTTGTATTTACAACATCGAGAAATATACTTATGAAACAATTATTTTACTTCTACGTTATTTTTTTCCCTTTGAAATTAGTATTTTTTACTTATTATAATTATTATTAGAGGTAACTTCAAGGTAAGGTAGTGTAACTTAATAATATTTCCTAGTATTACTTTGGGAAATATTTTATCACTACTTATATATTTTAAATTTGGTTAAATGTTTGAACCTTTATATACTTATTTTTGTGTAGAATAGAATAAACAGAATTCAAGCTGTGTCTGTAATTACATTTATTTACCTAAGTCTATTTTTTTTGCTTGTACTTACTTGTTTTTTATTGCTTTTGATAACACGTTTCACATGTTTTTTATCTAATTACTCGCGTTAAGTTTTTTTAATAAATTAAGTATATAAAATATTTTAATTGTATCTACTATTTATGCAAAAATATAAATTAATATAAGATCATTATAGTTTATAACATATATCTACATTGTTATATTAATATAAGTGCTAACGCGAAACTATAAACGTGAGCATAATTTTTTGTTCCTTGAATAAGGTAGTGTAAATAATACCATCCATCAGAAATAATAAATTAATAAAAAACGTTCATACCATTGACTTGTGTTTGCCAAACGGCATCACCGACGCCCCACAATCCTGATATCACGAAGAATGTAGTGGGAGTCTCCGGGTTGGGCCTCCATATGAGCAACCACACGATCAGGCCCAGGTGGAGAGCGGCTCCCATCACCAGGATGGGGAACCGTCCGATGTACTTCATCACCGAACCGAACAGCAGCGAGCAGATAGCGTTCACCACGCCGAAACAGATCATCACATATCCAATGGAACGGATGCCCAATGCGCAAGACACGTACGCCTACAAATACTTAGGTATTAATAAAAACACTAAAATGAGATTCTCTTAATGAAACGACGTATTTATTTATTTTTCTATATAAAAGAATTCCCTCTAAAATAGAAAATTCAATCACATTTTCTATATCGAATTACTGGATGAAATTCTGATGATAAATAGTTGGTCATAAAAAATGTACCGTGAAAGGTTTAATTTATTATATAAGAATTATGATATCATTTCTTTTGAATTGCTTGTTGCTTTTCTCGTTTAAACATTAAATCGATTTCAATAAATGCATTTTGATAAGAACACAATATTACACAATACCTGCGTATAATCAGCACCGATAAAGGCCTGCTCCATACCGATCCATAGCGTGATTGGGATCAACAATTGTTGATTGGGTTTCTTTAACTGGTAAGCTGTCGCTGACAGCAGTTGGATTCCTGTCAATTCCTTGGAAGGATCCGATTGCCTTTGCTTCTCACCGTACCTATTTAAAAATATTCAATTATTAGAACGTCTTAAATACAATCACATCATACTCAATTTAGCTTAATAACAATTAATAACAACAATCCTTTACTCCGTATGTTAATAGCATCATTTTTGCATACAATGTAATTAATAAGTGTGTAAAAAATGGCATGATGGATGAGTGTTGGACCAAATTTCTTGGAACTTGTATCGCGGTAAAGCGGGATAAAACAGACTTTATTTTTGTTTTTAATTATTGGTTAGCGAAGGCTTTAACGGCGAGGATAATAAAACGAAAAAGTAGCCTATGGTCAGGGAGTTATAGTGGTTTTATAATAATATTGTAATGTAAGTGTAGGGCTGCTTTATTTGCCTCCATTCATAATTCTTTGTCCGTACACCGAAGTCCCAAATTAAATTAAAAAGTAAAAATTACCTTGATAGAGGGTCTACAAAGAAGGCAACCATGAGAACTGCCACGACCACGCAAGCAAGATATATGGCACTGATCTCATATATCTCGTTGTCTGGCGGCCGGTGGAGGTTCTGGTTGTCGTGCTGGCCGCCGCCGATCATGCAGAAGTTAGCTCCGCAGGTCAGCAGGGTGTTGCTGGTGTTTTCTGTGGTAACGTTGCCGCCGCTGTGCACTCCGGATGAAAATACTGTGGAAACGTTCAATTTGATACAGATACCTGAAGCTTATTATTGGATAGGTTTTTATGAACTATGCACAAAGTAACTCCTAATAACCTTAACAGTCCCGCTCTGCATATTTGATAACTAATAAAATATTTAGGTTCGAATTGAATTTTTTTTTGATCGATTCAGCAACGTATGTCAATTTTATTTAAAATATTTAAATATATCGCTGTGTAATTTCATTTGTATAAACTTACTATATAATTGTTGCTTTACAATGGATAGTTAGGTTAGGTTAGTTTTTACCTATAATATCACCTATAAATAACTGTGTATTTTAACAACGTCAGCAGGTTGTTTTTTACTTGAAATCTATAACAATTATGCAAAAATTATTAATTGACTATTGTTATAGTAATTGATATGCAATAAGGACAGTAAATTAAATATGTACTGATTTATTATTTTAAATTAAATTCAACCCATATTTCTATTTATTATAATTATTCGGACTTTAGCAGGTAACTAGTTGGCCAGTGATCGAATTCCAAACGTAATTCATTATCATGAAAATTTAACCTTTCTATAATACTCTAACATAGATAATAATTATCGCATAAAAATATTTTATGTGTAAGAAGAAATAGAGTACTGTAAAATCGGTATTACTATCAAATATAAACATAAAGAAAAGTAGAAGACATACCTAAACTAGATATAAGATTTCCCCACAGCTCGGCGGTTTGCCAAGCGAGAAAGAAGAATCCAAAGAATCGTACTATAATTCCATCAACTGCTTGATCTGTTAGCTTCGCGTACACACTTCCCGCCTGCGTGAGGTACGTCGCCTTCGACGTCCACATGGGGGCCGCGCCCAGCCCCACCAGCACTCCGGCCGGCACCAACGTGTAGAAAGCCGGGAAGAACTGCGCGCCAATATACGGCGCGTAGCAAAGCATGGAGAGGCATAGCGACCATTTGACGGTTAGCCTCTTAATCAAAAATGTGGGCACGAAAATGCAAGAGACTACTTGCGCGGCGTAAATGGAACTCAGAGACACGGTTCCTAGGCCGTCGCGGGCATTGATCGACGACTGCAGGTTCGCCGTGCCTTGGAAAGCGGTGAACTGCACCATAAACGCAGCGCTCACTGCTGCGACATTCTTAAGTATCCTCCATTTTTCGCTCCTTGATAGTTTCACTTTTCCGGAGGCATAGGAATCGTCTTCCATGGGAAGGGGCGGAGGTTTGACGATGTCACTGTTCGAATCGCGGTCATGCTGGTAGCCGTCGTTCTTGAATCCTGTTTTGAGGGTGTACACGGAGTCCTTGACCGGGCGGTCGTCTTCACACCCGCCGCCGTGCGTCGCAGTCATGCCGTATTCTCTTTTTGACCTGTGGATAGAAGGGAAAACGTTAGAGACGACTACTTTCACTTTTATTGTTGATGAATAATCTAACACTTGCACTTTCCATACCTATTCTTATTCAATAATTATTTGCACTCTCTTTTGCGTTGAATATTGATAAAATGTTAGATTATTATTGTAGTGAATTGTGATACATGAACGGGCTAAGGGATATTCATAGGCGCGTTGTTGTTAAACGCAAAGGTTGCAGGAACAATAAGACGCCGCGTCGAGATCGACACTGTTGTAGTTTCTGTAACAATTTCGATTTGATTCGCATTCTACATTACAATGAACAACATCGGCTGAGTACATACAGGACCATTGTATTGTGTTTCACAAACTATTTCGTCATGACATAATCATCAGACGACCACATGGAAAACTATGGACTGATTGAAAGGCAGCGTTTTTAAAATTACTGTGATTATACAAACAATGAGATGGTACGGATCGAGGAATGATTAATTTGGTAAATAGACCTCGTTTAGAATTACATGGATACTCTATTATTTATCGACGTTATTATCCTCGTACTCTAGCCAGTGTTAAAACAACATAAAAACTAAAGAGTATATGTACAAAGTTAAGTGGGTTACAGCCTCTATTTTACGTTTACGGAAATACAAAAATGCTATTTGCAACGCTTTTATAACGCCGAGGACAAATCGCTGGGTACGTGACATCCTTTTGTAAACAGAAATTTAATAATTAAAAATATACATTGTAAGATATGCCTCGGTTGACCTGCAGTTTATAACCAGTTATCTGGCACCTTGCTGATGAGAATAACTTACTTTCATATATTTTATTAACTTTTATCCAAAAATGTTACCTTTTTTTTAAACTATTAATAAATTTTGCTGAATTTGTTATTATATTGTTTGTCAAACTTGAAGGAACCCTAGTTAAAACATAATATTTACTAAGGTGGCATCTATAAAATATACACCTGTTTCATTATGTGCGCCTTCTGTTTTATTGTGAAATACTATGAACTCTGAATATTCAGTCTGATGATGTTTATCTAATTACAATTGATGAGTCTTTGAATTGACTTAAAATTACTTTCTTAGAACAATTATTAATTACAAGATAAGGTATTTATGTGATAAACTATCACAAGGACGGATATTTAAATATTAACTAAATCATAGCGTGTTCAGATCGAATCTCAATAATAGATAATTGTTCTGGCCAGATTTGGAACGAGAAAATGCATAAAATTGTATAATATCACGTTCCACTTATCCTTTTACAATAGATAAATGGTGCTTAGTACGTCGTGAGATCGAGCAAGCGTATTAAAAAAATAGATTAATTTAGTTGTTTGTTTGACAAAGCGATAATATTCGCACGACGTGATTAGGTAGTTCCATGAATGGCGAGAAGGCGATTATATAGGGGCTGATGGTGTCATGTTGAAACGCTAGTACATATTCCGCTCAAGTAGTCACCGAAAACAGCCGTTCATTGAATGTCCCATTGTGAAACTTAATAAGTATGTACGTTATCGTTTGTTGTTGGATCGATGTGGTGTTGACATTTGTTTAGTTCATATTGTTTATACAAGCTATGTAAACGAATGGAGTACCGGGTAAAGATGATACGGCTATGTTATTGTTATTGATAATATCCCTTTCTCTCTGAGAATTAATCTTATAAACATTTTTTTTGTTAGTAGAGCGGGTCACTATTATAGTCATTAGTTGTATTTAAAATTAGTAAAGATTTCCATTTGGATATGACGTACATTTAAATATGGAATTTCTGAGTGTCAATTCGCAGCAGGATTCACAGTGAATAATTTTGTACGAGCTTAATAAGTTATTAGTCGTTGCTTATATAAGGATACTGACGTTCATCACAATGGATCTAAACATGGTGTGGGCCATATAATACCATCCTCGTTAATCAGAGTAATAGCCGGTGCTTTGTAGATAATACAACACTTGTGTTTTCATTGTTCTATTCGGAATATTCTATACAATACTTGATGCGCCACAGCAGGAAACGTAATTGCAAATGCACATGTATGAATTATTTTGTGTTATTAAACGTAGGAAAATATATACACCGTGTAGTGCGAGGAAGTTACTGCGGATTTAATTTAGACGCCATTTTTATTATAACAATATAAAAAAATGATTTATATAAATATTAGGGTATGATGGTGCTGGCATACACAAGGTGTAAATGTACCGAATAAAATAAAGAAAAATAAAAAAAAATTCTTGATAGATGATTCTGCGAGGCCTCCTTTTTTGACAAGCTAAAATTATAAAAAGCTTACATGGTCAAGGCAAGCTTTTCGCTCTTTGCGATATTAAAAACCTTTGAAAATGAGGTAAACAATCATAAAAACCGCTTACAGGAAATTACCACAATTCGGGTAGTTGGCGTGACTAAACAAACAAACAAATAAGCCTATTGAATGATTCTCCCACGGTGTCATAGCTATCTTCACTTCCTGCGGCTGCCACCCCGTCATCATTGGGTAATGAGCCGCGCAAGGTCACGCCGTCAAATTTGCAAAGCCGTAATAACGAGCCAGTTAGACCGACCATTAATCACGTGAGGTTCGAAAGGGGGGGGGGTCTATATAAAATCACGAAATATCACATGGAGGGGGGGCTGTAGTAATATATCACGTGTATTTATTTTTTCCAGATACTTAACCGAAAAGAGTCGTAAGTTAACCTGAAGATGTATTTTGTGAAAATTTTGTAGGTGCTAAAAATACACGGGATATAGGACGGGGGGAGGGGTTTAGTCATAAACCTCACGGTGTATCACCAAGGGGGTGGGGGAGGGGGCTGTAAAAAAGTCGAAAAAGCGTGATTAATATGGACGGCCCCTTATCTATCATCATCGCGCTCGAATCCTTTCAAATAGCGTAACCGTTAAATGCTCTACAATTACAATATATAAACAAGCCACGCACAATGAAATAAAGGTTGAGCTAATCGTTAAACTACCCTTTTGTAAAAAAACAAGAAATGGCCTTTCTGGCTATTAATTAAATAGTTGAAATATACCATAAACATGTTTATCACTTAAATAAACACAGAATGCTACAAGCAGACGCATCCATTATCGCACCGTACAGCCTTCACTTGGCAGATTAGCTGTTGACCTCCGCGACGAGTCAATACAAACGTTTTCAATAATTCGTCCTTTCAGAGTGCATTTACATACTGCCAAAAATACTACATTATAGCTCATCCTCAAATTTTAAATTTATTTTTGAATACACGTTCTATAATTATCAGTAATGGAGAATTTATTTAACAAAATTACCATGCGACGTTTGGGCAATCTATATATTTTCGTCTTATGTGGTTCATTAAGTTTCATCGGTATTCAATTGGTACGCACAATTCATGTGTTATTAAAAATCACTTTAACAGAGTCTTGACCGAAATTTTAAATGTACGAGTATTGTCTTTATCTTCATACATTTAATAATGAACTGTTTAAGTCCAGAATCAATTAGGTCAACGTAAGGCTAAAACTTTGAGAAGCAGTATGTAAACAGTTTTATTCTTTAAAAATCATTTCACAAAATCGAAGTATAAACTTTAAATACAAGCGTACAAATATAAAATAATAAAACTAGCACTTAGATAAATAAAAACAGAACCGAAACCAAGGTCTGCGAAGAAGCTTTGTAAACAAGCTTTGTCTATCCGGAAATCACAGAATGAAATACGCAATTAAATCAATGCTAATAAGACACAAAACGTGCAAAAATTAATCGAAATACCATGACATTGAATATTTTTATGATATTGCGTTCTTTTCATTGAAAAAAAATTGTATAGTTAATACATAAAACATTTTATTTATAACTCTTTTCGACTGTGTTAAAACCTTGTGACACGATCATAGATGCTATCCAGCTATCGATAAAACGTGCACATGTATAATATGAAGGTGCGACCAATATCAAGGAAAACTGTCCAGCAATAAATATGGAACATAAACTCAAACACGCAGGAATTTATGTTAATAGAGACATTCACATTAAGTGTAGTTTGCAGGGTGGCAGATATTTCCATAATCGCAATTTACTGCGAAATAAGTATTAATTAATTAATCATACTTGATCAAAAAGCCGTGATGCTGACGTTGAGTTATTTCTTCAGATATGTTTTTTTAAACAAATAGTAACTGGAGTCAATAGTTGCTAATGCGTAGATACACATCAAAAAATTATATTACATACCATTTCAAAATACGATACTTCTACGAAACGATATAAATGTATATTTTCACAGAAGTATTCAAAGAAAGCTTTATTAAGGTTTATTTATCTTTATTAAGAGAATGATCATGACCCCATTTTATTATTTTTTTGTTTGTATCAAGTAAAGATGATTCTTATTACAGCGTAAGGTTAAATTCATAACAATCTTTGTGATAGTGATCAACGGTGATAATTTAAATCGATAAACGTACAGAGACACGACATCTCGACATTTACAGTTTTAATTGAAGAAAAAACACGTTGTCCCTCGAGTCCCTGATAATTAATCTCTACACGCAACATCCATTGACCATTTTATTACTTAGCTGTTATCACAAAAAACTATGAGGAGTTTTAGACACGTTTGCGGTGACCGGTAGGTATCGCTCGAAATATTGAACTTGCATGAATACATACATGAACGATGTGTCATACTTATACTGTTTCAGTTGTTTGAATATTGAAGGTATAAAATAGCGAATTCATTGCGAAGTGTGTGTTTTTAAACGAAACAGAAATTATTATTTTTAAATGTTTTCCGTGAGAAAATTGTTCCAAGATATAATAACATTAGCTAGGATTAAGATAAACGTTTGTTATGCGTCTGAAATGTGGGATACGTCATATGCATGGAAGTGGAACAATTACGGAATTGGCTTTAAAACGAACATTTTTTAAAAAGTAATCATCAAATTACCACTTTTTATAAGAAAATCACATTACTTAAAGTAATTTTAGACTATTATAATAATTGGTTGATAGCGCCTCCACGCGTTATTTTTACCGATCGTAAACAAAAAACAGTCGACGCGCGAGTCTCAAGTATGCGGGTATAAAACTATTCTAGTTTAACCGCTTTGATCTGGACTGAGGATGTGAGGTTCCGGGTTCTTTCTGCGTTGAGTAAAGTTGTATGTCACTGACTTGGGGAAAAATGTGTACCAACTTCTTTTTATTTACCATCTTGTAACAATTTTAGTCCAATTAGTGCGTATAAATGTTTTCTTAAACAGAATATTTTAATGTATAATTTCAATTTTGGTAAAACTGATATAATTGTTTGAGATTTCTACCGATATCTGCCCAATCTGCGAGACCAGAAAAAGTTTTATATTAATCATTACTATCCTAGACTTGTTTTTTAAGATATTTCAGTTACAAGAAATTTCAAGCTGTAGGTGTAGTATTTGTATTCGATATTACCAGGAAGTATGTACATATGTCTGTATTAAAAAGTAAAATCTTTAATTAAAATAAAAATATTTGTAATATATCGACGATCGATTGGATTGGCGATTGGTGGAATGATCACAACCGCAATGATCTATTGAGGGTGTCGGTTCAATCCCTACGATTTTTATAAACATTAGTAATTTTCTACTGCCTGAGTGTATATTTATCTATAGAATGTATATGCACAAAAAAAATGTAAAAGTATGTTTAACAGTTATTCATAGTACAGCTTTGCTAAGTTTGGGAATAGATAGCGTTGTGTTAAATGTCCAGAAATATTATTTATATATTTATATTCCGAAGTAATATATGTATAATATTTAGAATGCGCAAACGCGCATAGTAATAATTTATTATTCGTTCGGCAAGCTTAACGGGACGGCTAAGAGCAAGCCTCGCGGAATCTTAAGGAGTGTCTGTATTGTTTACGAGCTAAAAATAGACTTTACAGCTTTTAGGTATGGATTGATGACCTTACTCGTTCTTTGCAGTTTTTGTTTAACCCAAAAAATATAATTACCTTCTTCGAACGTTCTTCATTAATATTTTTTTCACGTGTAAGACGGTTTTTTACAAATTAACTGTATAATTTACTTTTTATCTGTTTTTATAGGTATTGCACTTTTGAAGCCGAATTAAAAAAATTCAGTTCTTATTGCACCATAATTTAGCATAAGCGAGGTATTGTAACTTATTAAGTGAGTAGCAGCGATGTAAAAAGATTAAAATATTTAACTCACTCTTTAAATATAATTAACGTAAATCTTTAACTCACTCTTACATTCACAATATCTCCTAGATGTGTATGTATGTATATATGATTTTTAATAATATCTTGTCTATTCCCACTATATCTCGTAAACCCTACATGCTTATATCATAAGTGGAGCGTCCCAACGTGTCACTGAAGTTTCTCCCATGATACTTGTAATTCCACTAACTCTGTGACAATTAGCCCGCCGGTTCCATCCAGTTCCAACCAAATAAATCTAATGCAATACGGTTAATCGGGATAAAGTCGGTTCCTAACGAGTCATTGATCCTGTTTAATTTATATTTGTAGCAATCAAGAACTTGAAACAAACAAATGTGTGAAGGGCTTACTTTACATTTCATGAGAACTAATTGTTTTCACTTAGTTGCTTGTTAATTACGGGATCAGTGGTGTATTTTGTAAGAAACTTTGTATTCGTATACAGACATTTTAGTAAGTTGCATTTTGATAGGTAATAATGATACAATGATTCATGTAGAACTCTTCAGGATGTCTTTACGCATTATGGTGATGAAATAGTGCCCTATTACCGAACGGAACATACGTACCATATATTTTATATGCACACAGGAATTATAAGAAATAACACCTACGGTATAAACATTTCATTTTAATTAAAGAGCATGATAAGTAACTGAATTCAAAACAACGTATTATCGTTAAGACGTGGGCGTTTGTTCTACGGCGTAGACAAATTCACGAAATATTTAATGCCAAATATGGTATGAGATTCAGTGGAATAGGACAATGTTAATCAGAAAAGTTCATTTATTCCCATTATAAAACATATTTTTTTTATAAACCACTTATAATTCCAATAATATTTTCCATCAATCATATATCGTATTTACCATTAAACATCAGATAGATCGAGCCGCAGAAAGCAATAATTTAACAAAACAATACTTTATTTCAATTGTTATGTCCGACAGCAAAATATGCAATAAATCAAAGACGGATACGTTTTTTTAGTACGTTGTAATCAGAGGTTGCTTTTAGAGTACCTCCGAAGCACCTATTGTGATACTCGTGAAATAATTGTGTGTGGACAAAAAATACAGAAAAAAATGAAGAGTCATTCATTGAAACCGCTAAATTGGGTATTTGGACGTGTAACGATCTGGTACTGAGGTTTTTATTACAACTCCCACGTTGGTGACTGAGTATAATACGTATATAAGGAATTAGGAACTAATTCATATTTATATTTACAATTACGTGTCTTTGATAGTTTTAAAGTGCTTTACCTTCGAAATAAGTTGAATAATTTAGATGTTCACTAGTCGCACAATGAATTTTACAGTTTGTACATGAATTCATCAAAATCAATAAAAATATTATGTTTAGAACCCCCGATAAGTGTCTGTTATTAATTACACTTGGCGATCTTATATTTTTTATTTATATCCGTATATACTTATGATTGTATGAAATTTATAAAAATTATAATATATATTATAGCTCAAACACGTTCAATAAGCCAAATTACATAAAATTTTGGGATTTATAAATAATCGTACCTAACCCTTCATTGTATAGACACAACGTTTTTAATTTCTTTATACTCATTACAATACTACAAGTTTACGTTACTGATTATTTGTTGAAAATGCTAATATTTAAATACGATTCGCGTTACATTTGACACAATTCAGTGAGTAAACATCAATAATAAATTCGTAACACATTAAGGCAAGTATTTGTATATTTCGTTATAACGTTTAGTACTAGTAAGTCCACGCGAAAGAGAAATCTAGGAACCTACTTTTGTCGATAATAACAGAACAAACTTTTTGCATTGTCAACATAACGGCCCCTTACATTGTTTATCTATTGCACATATAAGGAAGTAAGAGTTGAAAATGATAACTGTGATAATTATACTTCAATTGTGTACCTACAAGGATATTTGACACTTCCAATGCAATCTATAATTTATCAATTTACAGTTTATTTAAGGACATAGTTAACCGTTTTTCGTAAATTTTAACAAATCTACTTGCATCAAGATTATTTGTAAAGTAAAGTTTATAATGTATGAAAAAGCAAGTACCTTCAAAAGGACCTTTGACACTAAGATACGTTTGTGAATGGAAACAAGCGAAGCCTTCCTAGTATTACCGAGTCCGCAACTTGTAGTGTCGCAAGCCGCTAATAAATATCAGATATACCGTCACGATTCATTCCGAACAATATTTAATGGGTCGAGGCTGTTGGAATTGCATTTAAGTGATGTTACATAATAATTGTGCATCTAATGTATACTACATGTTATATGATAATGAGGGAATAATAATGTAGCCTTGGGATAGCAAAAATAATCATCTAATAAAATTGTATTGTTATAATAAAATATAATATGTGGACAAAGTTTGATTTTTAAAGAAAATTACATATATTCCAAAATATCGAAATTACAAAAATTTTGGGTTTTATTTTTACAAAAGCGACTTCAATTACTTCTGTTAAACGATTTTTTATGAAGCATTCAAAACAACAAATCAGAAAATATTTTTGTAAGAAGAATGTATGTAATAAGAACCGGTTAGTACACGAAGCCCGAGATGTGATTGTATGGACATAGTATCGGGTAATTCTGTCAAAAACGATATTAAGTCAAGAGTAACTTAATTAGGCTTAAAAATGTTAGGAGGCCGCAAGCTCATTGCAGCGCTCGAATTCCACAAGTTATTAGTCACACAAACTGATGAAGAAATTGCAATTACACAAGTTATACTAACAAATATTATACACTGAATATTTTATATAATTCAATACAAGTCTTGGTTGTGATGTAATCAAGAAAATATTTTTCCAAGAAAACGTTTATCATGAGATACAAAGTTTTAAACCCTCAACTAGAAAAGGGTTAACAACACTTGAATGTAAGCTAGAAATAGAAATTCCATTAATATCTCTAAGTTTAGTACCTCAGTTATTTATAAGTGCCAATGGCCAGGACGATATCTATTCCTTACTAAGTACTTGGAAGAATCTATTTTTACTCGTAATACTTTCTTGACGTTCTTTAAATACACGAGCGTGGAGCCAGCCTAGGAGTCGTTAGACTAGTTTCCTCCGAGCCCTGAGCGGCCAGACATTTCTTCACGTGATTTTCTTAAAAACTTGTAGAATTTTCGAACAACCGCACATTTAATGACGAAAATACTGCGTAATAGAAAAACTGTCTACGACGCAGTGAAAGTAACCACAAATTATGTGTTTACGAAAGGCTTAAGACCTATAAAATTGTTGTCGGAATGTCAATTGGAAGTTCGCGATAACGTGTTCGATTGGGCCGAGCTCGAAGACGACCGGATGCCTGCCAGCCTGAACTGGAAAGTGTTTAAATGAGGCGAGTAGGGGGCCTTAATACCAGCCAGCATCCTTTCTCCACGCTGCGGCCTGACTCGCAAAATATTGTCCCACTCTTACTGCCGATAATTATTCGCGAACACAAGGTCGTCTCCTTCGCAGAACTAACTGTGTACAACCGGTTAACAAAATTCGTAACTCCGTCACACTCATACAAATTTCGTACTTGCAACATTGTGGCCACGTGTTATTATCGGGCGGGCACATTTCGCGAACAGATAAGTTTTATTGTCAAAACCATTAATCAACAAAGAATTTTTATTACTTACTAATTAACTTTCAAAATATATAAGTTGCAACGAAGCCGAGACGTAGACAAACCAGATTTTTTAATTTTAGAGTCGTTGTTGGTATAAATAAATTTGTAATTCACGTTAAATTTCAATTTCATATAATATTTGTTTGCGGCCGACACAAGAACATTTACCTCTAAAGTACATCCATGTCTACTGAAAAGTTATAGGTGAGCATAGATGTATGCAAATAGCCTATACCGAGAATGAGCCGCAAAAAATCTCTCAACCGTCTGAGACTTGCCACTAAATTTTTTTGCAGACCAGTTTAACAAAGAATATAAAGATGGTTTTCACTAATAATAAACCATATCAGTTGTAAACTTCTGCACGACCTTGTCGCATAACGCCTTGCACGTGTTTGGAAACCGTGCTTGCTAAATCGTGAAAATATTAGTGTTACCCTGTTGATTTCTGTGAATCTCAATTAATTATGCCCAGAAATATATTTGTTCTGTCTTAATATTTTTCCCCGAAGAAAAGCTACTTCGTTAATAATAATTATTAAAGCATAATTCTCTGTACCATTGGAAATGTTTATTAAAACCTTAATTTTTAATATGGAACGATTTATCCACTTAAATAATTTTTAAGAAATCCGAGAAGCGATTATATATCCAGTAACCAGTATTCATGTATATATTATTTTAATCAAGTCGCAGAATAAGTCATCTGGTAACCTTTGTGTTATGATAATAATAAAATTATTGAAGCGAAGTGCGCGTTGAATTCAGACGTATAGGAAGATTTATGGTTCTATTTATGTATAAATTGTTGTGCCTGGATTTCGTACGCTAATTTGTTAAGCGATAGGTATTTATATTTTGTAAATGTGTTAAAAATAATTAATAAATAACGTAAATTGTATCGCTATTCACGCGAGCTAAATCCTTATAGTTGAAGTATTAAACACAAATTGTAAATGCAAGGCTTTTTAGTGGAGGATTCTAAGGGTGACTTCCGGGATTTAAATTATATTAAATACTAGATGATTTGCGCGGCTTCGCTCCCAGAGCATAATGTTATATATTTATCTTACTCTTGGATAATGTAGCTTTCGAATGGTAAAATAATTTTTAAAATCGGTGCAGTAGTTTTTGGGTCTATTCATTACAAACAAACAAAATTTTCATCTTTATAATACTATTGTAGACAAATTCAATTATCAACGCTTGTTTTAAATGGACATAGGAGTAATATTACCATATTTACGGATCAAGGATAATTAGTTCACACCTAAATGACATCCGACCTTCAACTTGACTGGAATGTTAAATCAAGACTTAATTGCCAATACCGAAGAACAAAAAAATATTTCCGCAATATTTTTAATTTGTGAAACTGTTGTAACCTTACGCCGTTACGCCGTTTCTACAAGATATTGATAAATTATACGAATTCGATGTCATCAGTTTGCATATGCTAAAATAAAAACGGGCGAAATCAGAAGCCGATTTCCGTTTTCTCAACTATTTTTGTTATTGCAGAGTTTATTCATATGTTTCGAAAGCGCACAACGCGACGTCACCGTGACGTCACTCAACATTATCAATATTTACATCGGCCGCTCGTAGCTGCCTCTAGCCGCAGATCATTACACTGCTTATCTTTAATTATATGCGAGACCACAAAACTAAAAGCTTTTCTTTAATAATAATCAATATTTTTTCCTTCTAAGTAGTGTTTTGATAACATTTTCTACGAATGCGAATGGCGTGACAGATATCAATTGATACAAACTCATAAATAATATCACATTCATTTTCATGATCATCAAAGCACCTTTTAATTATAAATTTATTAATAGACTGTATGAAGCAGAGTATGGTTAGTTATATTCACGGAATATAAATTAAAATAAATTCGCATAAATTACTGAATCCATTTAATTTGCCATGTAATTATTTTTCGTGTTACAATGCTATCGCTTGCATTTAATTAGTTTTGTAAATTTCAACTAATCGCCTACAGTTTCATTATGTTTATTGCTTGTGTATGAATTATAATAAAAATACCAAGCCGATTTTATTTATATTTTTCTGAAACGGCTCTCACAGATAAATAATAATAAAAATAAAATAAACTTTTATTGTTCTATTAAATAATAGTCATACAATGTGTAAAATACTCCAATATTAGAGACAAAAAGAGATTATCTCAGCTATTGCAATCCGAATGATATAGAACAGGAGTGTGTTTCATAAATATTTAAGGTAAAGCCTCAAACGTATAAAATCAAATTTCCGTCCACTCACACGCTATACTATTGAAATTTGAAGAGAAAATATAATATTTGAGTAAGACTAGCGTATCGAAATATATCCCCGGACCGTGACGGTTTGCGACTAATCAATGTACGTACAAACACATAAAATGTACGTAAGTACGACCGGAATGAATTCACCTGGCACGCTTTTTATAACATTTTTGCCGAGGATAACTAGTCGATCACTCTTCCTGAAAAACCAACGTCATCGTTGTACGATGTATGAATTATATTATAAAAGTATGGCTATGCTGTCGTAATCATTTCCTATTACGCAGTAACAACTATGTCAGTTTTGCGTCTACCACTATGTGGGAACGCCCTCTAGCTCTGTACCATTCGATATACTACTGTATCTAAAATTACCTCACATCCTTAAGAAGATTAAATTCTAAAAGATTCAAGCACTGTAATTTTGTTTTACTATAAGGCGAGATATTTAAAAAATGTATCCTAAATAAAACAAACTTGTAGTCTTTATGTCTATGGTACTATAACCTGTAGAATGTCAGAGTCTTAAAAATTCGTTACATGCACAAAAAACCTATCATCTCATCTCAAGACAGGCTGACCGTCATGGAACATGCTGTTAATACCAAATGATTTTAATAAATTATTTTTTGTTAAGTCTTACAACGAAACTATTTGTGTTGTAAATTTGTTTTAACGTGACGTGGCTATGTTGATAACTTACAAGTGTAGACTACTGAATTTGATCCTGAATTTTGTCCTGATCTTTTTCTCTTCACGTCGAATGACTAAGTTACAAGCATTGTATCAAATTGGAGTTTAATTAGTTAAACTATCGATATCGATCGATCATTAATTATAAAACCCAATTAATTCATGACTAAGTGAAATTTGAAACAAGTATGACGATTTATGCCACCGATAAAGATTTACAAACAACAAGCGATTCATAAAATTGTATACGTTGTTTCTTAAAACATAGTCGGAGTGATTCGGTCTTATTACAAAACGGGGTACTAAGACCGGCTTACATAAACCTGGACATCGAGCCATTCTGTTAATTAACAATGTAACCAATGTTTAATCCAGCAATAATAAGCTTTTCTGTGTACTTTTAAAAATATACATCTAATCCATTTCTGATTTCATCCTTTTCAACATAAATCTAAGGTAAAAAACGTTTACCTATAGGTGTGCAACCAATTTATAATATTAATAAAAATTAAGCATGTCTTGCTCCGCCATATCATACATTATGTACATAACTTCAATGTATTTTTTGACGTTTGTCAATCAATATTTAGTAACGTAGTTTAGACTAGTCTATTTATATCTAGATATATTTGCCTTTTGATACGTTGGATTATTCAGATTTACATGGACAATAACATTCTAAAAAAAGTACTTTCTTAACAGTTAGACCACGTTTTGTAACTTTGCCGAGTTCAATGTTTCTTAACAGCTTTATAACCTATATTTGAGAACGTTCGCATTGTGAAAACATGATGTAAGATACTTTACGCGGTGTTCCAAACCTTCCCTTATCAAGTGACGCGTTACATGCAGGCCTGAAGGCTATCACTGCTGAGAGAATGGCCTTGCGCCTTGCATTTATACATTTTAGGAAGGAAAACAGTTTTTAAACGTATTGATACTTACTTTATACATATATTTTTTGCATTTTATTATTGAGAAAAGCAATTTTAAGTGTGTGCGAAACTAATAGGATAGTAGCTATATTTAATCAATTCAAATATACTAGATAAAAAATATAAGCTGAAAAATGTCGACCGTCCGTGAAAATCATACACGTTCTAGTACAAAATAATTTCTTGAGAACATAACTAATGCATTTTCTCATTGTAATACTTTTTTTACTAGTCGCTGTGTTGGCTACACTAATATTATAAAGAGGAAAACTTTGTTTGGTTGATTAGGGTCAAAAACTACTGGTCGGATTTTATAAATTCTTTTACCATTTTAAAGCTACATTATCCACGTAACATAGGTTATATTTTATGGGCTATATATAACATTATGCAACGGGAGCGAAGCCGCGCGGATTAGCTAGTAGGAAATAAAGCCGATGAAATGTGTAAAAGAAAGCTAATGCGTATAATACGACGTAATGTCCCATAATGAGTGACATAAGTTGAAAATGTACATACTACGTGATTATTGGTGTGTGATTGCTGGTGAAGCCCCGCGGAGTCGAGGCGGGGACCAGGAGAATGGCAGGCCAGGCCTTGGGAGCTACAAGAAGAAGAACATCCATCAGACATCAGCTCCAGACCGCACAGCTATTCGCGTTGCCGAGTTGCTAGTACATTCGCTTTGCATACACATCATTGCTGAGAAGATTTGTTATGAAAGAATATACGCACATTTTTTAATCTATATTTGTAAAGGGGTTTTTATCCTCTTGGATACGTCAACCCCATCGTATCTTGTAAATGATAATCATTTACTCATTGTAAATGAGTATAAACCTAATCTAATAATTATTTACACCTTAAGGAGATCACTGACTGACTTCAAATTTTTATCGCTAATTTTTCTAAGGACTGGCGAAAATATATACACACATTTTTTTGTGTAATTTAGCGTTTTTTAACATAATCTACTTTAAATCAATTTATATTTAGTTATTACATAGCAGCCACTATGAATAATAAGTATAATTCCTTTCAAGTCGGTATTTTATTTTTTTTTGTTAAAAATATGTTTACTAGTAAAACGTGAATGATGCACGTCACATGCGTAATTACTCGTATAATCTTGATACCATTGACTGCTTTTCACAGTTTTCCTTATCTGCATCCCGTTTGATTTTGCATAATTTAATCAAATAATAAGAGACCAATCGTTCTGAATACATTAACATTTACAGACACCACGCAGAATATACATATAATATACCTATACGAATGTGGCCAAGTACGTATTCGTAGAAATACTTTAATATATTTAAATTGTATTTTTTATTGCTATGTTATGACGATTATTTAGGAATACAAAAAATATATTAGAGACGAGAATATTATAACAGGAATAAGGGAATGTAGAGAGAAAAGGTTAGGTTGTTTCAAATTTCACTTGTATGCACGATCTATTGTGAGAAATCTGTTGTGATGTGACTTCCTTCAAGCCATGTTCAGTCAACATTGTGAATTGGGTATTGGTAATTGGTACCTCTACCCGTAGGTGATTGATGATAACTATCGAAGCGCAGGCTTAAAGTTTTAGTGATTGACGTCCGGATGAATAGGGTCACTAAATTGCTAATAAATATGTATTGAACGTGATGTATTATAGATGGTTTTGATAAGGTCGGTCTTTGGCACTGCGCTGAATTTCAAGGTCGTCGTTGATTTGTTTCAATCAACCGGATTGAGCTTATAACTTTGAAATTACGTCACTCATTCAGAAATGTTGACGTCCTGTCAGATAGTATCAGCCCTCCTTCTATAGAAAAACATTGCTTTGTAGAATGATGATTAATCTTTATTTTAATTTCCAATGAATTCAATTTGTTTTCTAAAATAGTTAAAATTCGCACGTTCGGTGACCCTTCACGTATCTATCGACCGAACGCATTGTAATTAAACGCGAACAGAACGAAACTTTTAATTAATTTCTAGATTTGAGGACAATAGCTTTAATTTTTCGAATTATAATTATAGTAAAATCTTATAGCTATCAATTATTCATAAAAATTTAATTACAAGTTATAGACGACATTGTATTCGGTTATAATTCGTAATTTTAGCAATTCCGAAATTTAGCAACTGCAAATGTTTGTTCAGATTTTAAAAATACTAAAAGAGATACATAATTATTGAGTCTGGCGGTGTCTGCTGCGTATTAAAAAACATGATCTTTGTAAGTCATCAGTCTTCATTTTAAAATAATACGAGTTTTATACACGCTTTACTGGCGTTGGATTTTTAATTAATGTTGGAATGGAATTATCAATCCGAATTTAATTTGCCGACCACGACGTGTGTGACGGAAATTAAAACATTTTATACTGAATATTTCGTTTCAAAATAATATCTTTTGTTGTTTTGAATGAACTTTTGTTTACAATGTGTAATATTAAGTAGCATACCAAGTTTTTATCAGCTATAACAAATTTTTTGCTTAAATATTTTAGCAATATTAGTGTCTTAGTGTGTCATTAGGCTCCATCTACATTACATCATAATTTACACAATATTGACATTAGGTGCGCGTGCCGAAAATTAACTTCTATATTTATATTCAATGACATCATTTAACGAGAATTTTTTTTAAATTTATCAAGTAAGGTACATAGCTTTTTATAAAACCTAGGTTTTTTGACATCCATGACAAGGCTAGATATGTTTATTTACAATTAAATTATAATAACGTTTTATGTCGTCTGAAGTAGTCATTAATTAACCAGTATTATTCGTAAAAAGTCACGTTATTGTTATTTTTACTTTCAATAATCCTACTAATATTATATGGAAGTTTGAATGTTTGGATGTTTAGATGTTGCATGCTATCTCACAACATCCTATCACCCAATCCTGGAATGTGTGATGGTCATTATTTGCCGCCAGCGAAACCTCGAACAGAAGCTAGTATTTTAAAAATCTTATTTTATTTTCATACTTTTCGACAAGGTGAGAGAAAACGTGTGCGTAATTGCGTTTTTAATATAAAATGTATAACAAAAAACACATGAACACATAATTGTATACTAGACAGACAGCAGCCCGAAGCATTGGTAAGCATTGGCTAACATCAAGCAACTGTAGCGTAATATAAGGGCGGGTTAACCCGGAGGCCACACAGCATGTAATGTACTATGAGAAAGAGATAATATGGATTTATTTCTATACATAGCATACATAATCTGTAGAAAAAAATAGCATTTTAACTAAGATAGCAAATTACGTATAATAGGTACCCTATCTAATTTAAATTAGCATTTAGCAAGATCCCATACAGTTTTGTTGCAAGAATGTTGTCTGCTTATTAGCAAACATAGCGAAAAAGTAATATATGCAAATTATTCTATTTCCTCAAATTTTAAGGTGAAACTAAAGGTATTGATTTCCTCTAATTTAGAGGTCGAACATCTTTATTTTAAAAAGCTAGGCCGTTACACATCTAAAAAATTTACGATGCCTTCATCGATTTCTATGTTATGAATACCAACTAGTTTATGTGTATATTAAATATCTTCAGTTACAGTAATTTGTTTTAATAGACGTAAAATAAAATGTGCTATTCTTTAAAACGAAAATTGATAATTTAAAAAATCTTTTTAATATGATTTTTCTATAAATTTGTTTAACCAAAAACCATCCTTTTTGGTAGAAAGTGCATGGTTAGTTTGGAATGACGGGCACGTTTGCACTGTAACAATTCTTGCATGTCTGCATTCGTCATCAAAAGGTCTATAACATTCTAGAACTTAATTAGACTCGTGCAGAGCAGGCAGATGTTATCTTCAGATAAAAATATGCAAGGGACGATTGCGGAAAACTGTAGTAATAATAAATGTACCTGACGCTCGCTGCATCTCTGATAGACAATCTTAAGACAATTTATGACAATACTTAGTTCCGCTTCTCAAGTCCAACTAAAACGACTGTTTGTTTCTAATTAAAACGTTTCCGCTGTAATACCCATGTGATGCCTGTTTGTATTGATATTCTATAAGCTGTATCATCTATATAATATGATCTTTTACTTAGTAAAATTTTACTAAATATTCTGCTTTAATATGTATAATATGCTTCTTATTACTAGCTAGTCCGCGCGGCTTCGCTTCGGTGGCATAAATTTATTTAGTCGAGCCTTTCTCGGTTATTGATTTACGTAATACAAAAATATTTTTACAAATCTGACGTTACTGACTTACTGAGATTAGCGCTTTTTATATTATTAGTATTTAAGTATAAATTATAGCTAAAAATATATAGTTTTTATCATGAAAACATCTTATTATAATGAATAATATTTATTGCGGTTAATACCGCGCATATTTAATTATTGAATATTTGTAAAGTCACGTGACAATATTTAAATAGGTGAACTACCTTATAAACGACGTAATGACGTTCTGGCTTAAAGACATGCAAAAACTGTAATTATCATTTATTTTTGGCAATTTGAATTTTACACAATATAATTTTTATTATTTTTTCAAATCCATACAATAGCATTGTATAAATCAATTAATATCATGTCAAGAAGCGGCCGTGACTAACAGATATGAATTGTTTGTAAGTCCGGACAATACGTACTGCGTTATTCTCGAGCGGCAAATAACGCTGGCTCTTTCTTATCCATGACAGTAAGTAATATTATATAAAAAATTACTGAGCACACTCTTATGGCAATTAGCGAGTCATTTATTAGATACAGAAAACGACGTAAACGACAAACAAGCGATTACATTAGAGGTTCCAAATACCATTCCGAAAACTAGAAGTATGTTTTATTTGAAAATTTGTTATAATATACAATCATAATAATTAAAATTATATAATCAAAATATCACGAGATATTTTTCAGGTACAAATAGATAGTTATATAACAAGCTATAGTTTATAACTATTAATTCATAAGATAACCCGTTCTTAATTTCCCACGCTCATTCTTTAAAATGCGTCTAAGATATCTAAGTTATTTATTTATATATGTGTTTTTTCCACAAATTATGTGTTATATTCTCTTTATTTACCTAATAATTTTAACTATTTCAGAACTTAAGATAACTTTGCAAATAGGTAGACATTGTTGTGCCGATAAAATTGCGCATATATTATAATTTAGAAGTAAATAAAAATAATTCATAACAGCAAAAAATCAACTATTTGGCCATTATTGTATACCAAAGTCATTTTGAGAACTTTTTTGATTTTATCTTGAACAATGGGCATATTTATACATTATTTACAATAATTAAAATACCTACCAGAGCTCGTCAGATATTACAAAAATAACTAGGACAAATAATTATAATTACTAAGAAATATACAAATATTATATTACTTATATACTGTAGAAATTGATATATAATTACATATAATAACCATCATGTATGAATCATAATTCATAACATGCTTTTGAACTCTTGAGTCTTGACGTATTGAAATATGTTTCTAAAGCAGTTATAAAGATATATTTAAATTAAGGCGCTGATAATACGGAGCGATGTAAATTTAATTATTTTAAATTACTTGAACATATATTTAGATTATTTTTTTGTCATCCATATGCCCACATATAAATTTTTAAAACATATAAGTAATTTTATATTAAAATACCTCTATATGAAGTTGTTCTTGTACAATTTATCCTGTAATTAATCGGTTCCCGTGTCGAGGCTCGGGTCTCAGGAACCTTCATTCAATAAAGCGATGCCATGATCTTATTTGATGAACGTAACCTACTAGCCTTTCTGCGCTATTCTGTTTCCATATAGGTCCGAGTAAGAGACAAATGACTCTAAAGGCCAATTGCCGTACACACAACAGTAATAAATACCTTTATCATTACAACATCGTACAATCGTTTTAAGTCTATTAAACATATTTGAGAATTTAATAATTAATCCACTTCCTTCTTATTATTTATGTTGCTATGCTACCTACACCTATATATTAATAACTTACAGGAACATAAGACGGTGGAGAGTAATTCAATACTATCAGGGAAAACGAGCATATATCCAACACATTATTGTTATTATAGCTCACGGCCGCCGTAATGGATAATAATAACAACAATTAAATAATTTACTTAATCTTTAATTACGGTGTAAACTTAGTCTTGCCTGAGCCGCCGCGTCATAAACATCGTCAAAATATTAACTAATTAACTACTTTGCTTTATAAGAATCGTCAGCATACATTTGTTTTATACGACTGCGCTGATTTTATGTGGAAAATTTAAGGATTTTCCGACACTAATTAATTGGTTATTCTACATTATTAGAACCCATTGTGATACAAACTGCAAACTTTAATTACAAACATTCGGGGTCACTTTACATAGCCATTCATAATATGTATTCTTTAGACTGTGATATGGATTTAAATAATATGGCTTTTGTATTCTTTACATTGTCATACTAATATGGATTTAAATAGTAAAGAGGACAGATAAATAGATGAATTCGATACTAATATAGATATTTCTAAATACGTATTTTTTCTATAAGCCGATCTAATTTTTATGTTCGTATAAAGTTAATAAATTTATAATCCTCAATCCAGTTATAGAAGTTCATAAACAGACAGGCTGAAAGATACAATGTGTAAATGTATGAACTAGAATTTCATTTACAAAGTTATTAACAATTTGCCAGATGGTAAAAAAAGGCAACACGAAAAGTGCGAACAATGGTGATAATGTTAAGTCGTAAGATTTGGCCAGCGCATTAGCATGCTAATACAACGGTAATGCCACCATTGTCTTATGAGTACCACCGCGTACCATGCTCATGTGGCCGTAAGAACTCCAATGTTAGTAAATAATTAATTTCAATAAAAAATACCCTCTTTTATTTTGTTTCTCGCCATCTAATTGGTTATCAAATTCACGTTTTGTTTTCGTGATTTGATGCGCAGTTTTTACAAAAAAATTGAATAGTTCGCATTATGACTTTTAAATTTTAAATAAGAAATATTTTCTTTTTGTCTTACAGTTACACTTAGGCAACAATAATGATGAGACGTGCTCATTATTTATTCCAGAGACAAAACCAAACGAGATAGCCATCACGCCTATTTCATGCTTAGTATAAGTTGTTAAGGAAAAACACGGACCCAATCGTCATGATAAAAGTTACGCCTTTAATATTGATTGTTCTTCCAAATATATTTGAAAATAATAACCTAATTTTATAACAATTTTAGCAACCGCAAACAGATGCTAAAATGACAAATGAATCGTTCTATATTTAGTAATGATTCTTTAATTGCTGATTTATCTAGAAGTATATTATTTTCTAGAGATGAGGTCGTCTTTATCTTTATTCGGACAAGCGGATTAATTGAAGCAATCTCCTGGGTTAGTTTAGCCGAAGCATCCAGAAGCTTTAAAACATATAAAACAAAATTATCCTCTAAAAATATATAATTTTATAACATATGTGTGTTCTTACATTTTGACACACAGATATTTAACTCTTTGTAAAAAAGCTTGTTATTTTAGCGTACTTGAAGTAATAAATGTTCTATTAATTAATTGAGACTTGCAGTAAAGTACGTGGCGGTGTGTTTTTGATGTTGACATTAAGAGTAGACATTTGGAATTTGGGAGGTTGACGTAGCCTAGTGTTTCTCGGCATCCCTAATTGATACGGTCATTTGAATCCGTTACCGCTGAATATTTCCTCTATTGTTATTTAAGAACTTATCGCGATTTATTAATTGGTTTGTAAATTAAGGCTCAGAAATAACGCTGTGATTCAATGACAAACCGGCGACGTAATCAGTGATAAATGTTATAGTTATTTTTAGATTTTATGCATCATATGTCAGGGGAGATATTTATATTTGATTGATCATTATCGTAATAAAAGAACTGTTAACAGAGTTAAGGATAGATTACGAATTCTTGTGTATTGATTCTTAAATTATCAATTCGTTGTTTACAAATATATTTACGTCAAGCTTTTAAAGTAACTTTTATTAATAATATATGTTGCAATATCGTTAACGGCTCAATTCTGGTAAAAACATGTTATAGATCGTAAGATGGAAAACTTAAATTAAGTAAACATTTAAGTTAACTTTTTATGTTCATAAGTTGACGTAACTTCTGTTTTTTCTTATTGTGTCTCAAGGTACATTGAAATAATTGTCATGAGTAGATAAGTTTAATTATACACTGAAATAATGCAGTTGTGTGGTATAAATGATGGAGCAATAAAGGAAACATTGTATTCATGTACTTAAGGGTGTATTATATGATTATTTACTGTTAATTTGACAAAAGATGAGGCACTTGATAAAAATATGACAACATATATAAGAATTACATAAGACTTATTAAGAATACTGTTGCATAGTTTTACATAATCTAACAATGTATTGCAAGAAGTGGCCATTTAACGTACTACGAATGCACATAAAATTGATAAAATCTAGACGGTGCAGTAATTATCCACGTTACTAGCATCCATTACGCGAAATCTTAGTCCATTCATTGCACTCATGCTGTCAATTTGTCCATCGAATTCCAAGAATCCTGTTAATACAAGTATTTGAAAAAAATACGACACGATACAGTACAATTAATATGCCAATGACCTTAACTGCAAGTAAGCATTTATCGGTCATATTGTATTTTCTTTTTTTTTTGTATTTTCATAAAATTTTAATTACTTATTCGATTTAATAATGTAAGCAGGTGTTTCTTAGCATACTGTACAACAAAACGATCTTGGCTGAATACATATTTTTCTTAAAGGAAATGAAAACAATGTTAATTTTATAGATATCTTTGCTGCATGTAATGTAGAGGTTGCCTACAGAGCAATTTTTTTCATTATAGTTTCATCACTATTCATCTGCAATGTATTGTAATAAATTACTTGAGTCTGCGTTTTAACGATTGTGTTTCTAGAGAAATTATAAAATTATCTGTCTTTTGCTAGTTTTGGTCTTTACATTTATTTTGTACTAACATAAAAACTATGAAGTTTCTAAATGATCATTGTATAATATTATTTGAAACGATTCGAACAGGTCACAGTTCCGCAAGAGGCAAATAAAAGAAAACAGTTCATCGGAGAAAGTAAATGTGAAATCATTGTAAATGAGACGCGTACGTTAAAATATATTTACTCAAGTTAAGGACGCGGGGTGTTGACCAAATTATACGATGATAATTTTTAAATTGTAACAGTATTGACGGCTCGATTGCACACAATCAAACTGCAATCAATTAGCAAGGTGACCCAGTAAAGTTTTCAAGACCGTAGAGTTTAAGGACCAATTTTAATAAGTCGAAGTTCGCTAGGGTGGCGACCGTTAACGTTATTAGTTAAATACGTCCACAGTCTTACTTCATTGCTAGTGTACACCGACTAGTTGCGTTCACGAAGTTGTTAGTTCAGTACTAATCTGTATTCATCCAAAATAAAACGGCGAGCTATTCTAATGAAATCGAGACGAGTTTGATCGTTGCATAACAAGAAAGGATTCGCGTCCACTTTGTTAATACCAGATTTCGTGACCGTGACTATTTTGCTACGAAAAAATTCACGACGTTTTCTTAAAAGCAAATAAGGGATGGCGATAAACTGTACGCACTGTTTAAATATCATGTGTAAATTCTAATTAAAATCATTTCTTTTTCAAATTGGCTTTTTTAAAAGCTCATTGCAACGTCACATAGGTAAATACATATTTTATTTTTTATTTACCACCGATTCGGAAGGCAGTCTACTGAGAAAACCCAGCAAGAATACGGTTTTTGTATTTGTATACGGTATTTGTATGGGTTTCCTGGTATTCTACAAATTTTTATTTCTTCGAATCGCCTGCGATACTTATTGTTTGTATTAGTGGGTACGAAATTTATGTATTGAGCTCAATACGATGTTAAAAATTTCAATAACGTGTTTTGGTATTTACCGTTATCGTTGATGGTTAACTTTATTATTTTTCGTACTTGCACACATATTTATGAAGTCGTAAATCACTTGTTACTTGTAAGTTATAAAGTTAGTCATAAAAGACATGTGTAAATTCGATATTAAATGATAATGTACAGCACAAGTAGAAGCTCCTCTAATTCACTATTGTTTTGTCATTCCCGAGTGCCGTAGTGTATTGTTATATAGCCTATAGCCTACTTAGATTAATGGTTTATCTAACACAGATTGATTATTCGAAACAGACTAGTAGTTTCTGAGATTAACGCGTTCAAACATACAGACTCTTCAGATTTATGTATTGTAAGTATAAGTATAGTGCTGTCAAAAATTAATGAAGAGAGTGCGTGTATTCTAAACTGTTTCTATTAATTAACAATATTTGTATATGCATTTTGATATGCAAATCTATTTTTCTTTTATTTGTTCATAATATTATGCCTATTTACGTAAAAATGTGTGCCAACTGAGGAACAACTATGCAAAGATGTGATAACTAATGCCTTATCCTGCACTTATCCACAAAGTTCTACAAATATTTAAACGATAAGTTGTGTACGTCATTCTTGGTTGGTATACGATAAATGGTTGAAATTATTTTTTTATGAGTAATAAAGGAATGCGGCAATGTCACGTTGTTATCGTTATTTTTTGTTCTAGAATGAATAATTCATTCATAGACTTGTAGAGCGGCACGATTTGACAGTTGTGACAATGTCTTATTTCCCAACTGATATGAAACTGATGGCTGAATAATTACGTCGATAAATTGAAATTAAAATTCTTACTCATTATAGTTTTTAAATGGTTTACGTGTCGATGTGTATTAAATAGTATTTCGTGGCCTTTTTTTATTTCAAGAAAAACAGAGGGTTTGTCTTTAACAAAAATCATAAAAATTGAGGGCATTTTTTAAATTAGAGTGTTACCACTTACTGTATTATTATTAATCTAATTTTATAACCCTGAAGCATTTTGTCATTTGGTCGTGACATGTATACACAAACATATATCTAAAAAACTTTCTCAAGTTTAATAGATAACATCATGCTAATTTTTTACGCAGAATTATCATTTAATATAAAAATGCATAATTTAAAAACAAGAGATTGCAAACGTCGCTTTGTTTCAAAATATTTGATAATTATTATACAGACAGTCGGCCAAGGATTTTAAACACGGAGACACCTGTGCGCCAATTCAGCTTAAAAAATCAAATACCTATTATGTTTGTATAGAAAATTGGAACAAATCGAAACTAAATATGAAACGTCTTAAAGTTTAAAGAATGTCAAAAAAGTGTCTTTATTATAAGGTGGTAGACTGGTAACTTTATTTTTTTGGATAGTCGGATGGAACAATTTTATTTTTATATTTAATACTTCGAATGTAATACTCCAAATATACAGAGCCTTACTTTATATCTATAAATCATATGTCAGATCATCCTGGCGTATGCTGTTAATTGACAAATAAAACACAATGATTTTCTTTAAACGCAAATCACAAATACCAGTCTTTCCTTTTTAGATTTACTTAGAAATGCCTCATTTCAGATCGATCGATCGATCGAAAAATCGGGACTTGCATCGATTGTCAATCAGAAAAAAACATGTTTTCATGTGTTATAACTTTAGACCGTTACCTAGAATAAATCGAAGGGAAAACTATAGTCAAGCACATCATCAAGGGGCATCTAACGCATTATTTGATGTGGGCATTGAAATGAGATAACTGCCTATTGTTTGAGCCCGGGTGCCATCATTTAGTTTAACGAGCGTACCTACCGCCGATAATCGTTAATTTATAAACGAAATCCATGCGGAAAATACTCTCGTATCCTTTTGTTTTGATTTGAAATAATTATTCGTGGATAAATAACTAAAGTTCCTTGGTATTAAGACATTCTTACCGTCGCCAGTTTAAACATAAACTCATGTATGCAATTTTAAAAAACATAGTAACCTAAATGTGTTTTTAAAATGTATTTATTTTAATGCATAATACATATATAAATTTTACAGTAAAGTTAATCCAAGTACAATTTTTATTGGATTAAGAAATATCGAACGCATACAACATTTATTAATATGTATTTATAGAATTTAACGGAATATATCTATCTATAATCTATCAATGTTAAAAAGATCTTGAACAAGTTTAAATCAATCTAGCTTGCTTAAGGCTAGATCGAAAGTGGGTTCGCTGAGAACCTATGTTTGCTAGTGTTCATCCGAGCTATAAACTTGTTTAACATACCGTTTATGTGATGAAACATTGCCAGTGTGTGTAAACTAATAAAGGTAGGGTTACCATTTATTATGGACCATCTAAACATTTAAGGATTTCAACAACGTATTTTTGGAAACATGTAACCGTTACATAACATTAATATATAAATATAGGAATGATAAAAATGTAAGATTTTTTTTTAGTTTTGGACTAAAATGTATGTTAAGGATATATCAACCACGTTTCTGAGTCACTTTAGCTAGTTTATCTATCTGATAGCGCTCAAAATTCGGTTACTGTGGCAAACGCATTATTGTCAAATTTCTTCTGAAATTTGTCTTTTATCAGTGTTAACTTTAATGAATACAGTATAACTAAAATACTTAGTGTACGCAATAAACAAACTTATGAGATACAATTAATTTGACTGCGTCAACAATTTTCTCAAAATTGTTTTCTGTTAAGTGTAGTCATCCGTTTTTCTAACGTGTTTATTCTAAAAGTAGCTCCATACGTCGGCGTCGAAGTCCACAGAAAGTGGCGTCGGCGCCCCAGCGAATTTTAATTCCTTGCATTCAAACGTGATTTGTTTACGTGTTAGGATTTGAAATTTTCATTGTTTAGTGCTTAGCTTGTTAGATAAATTAGCTGCAAGTAGACGCACAACGCCCATATAAAGTAGCTTCATTATGAAAGTAACCGTTCACGTCTCTCTATGAATCTATATTTAGTTTCGCTTTAAAAAAGGCTGTGATAATGTAAATATCCAAGTATTCAGTTAATTTGACCTCGTCCTGGAATATTTGCGCTATGCACAGATACCTGCATTAACCGCCGAGTGATTTACTCGCATAGATAAAACATTGAATAGTTTTTAGCGACAGCTCATTCATGCCCCAAATTGTTTATCAAATCGTGTGTAAGGCAGAGCCGAATGACAATAGAGTCAATATGATCTTTGTTTATTTGATGCGTTTGTAAATTGGTGGTCCCATTGGTCGTCAGATTGTGTCTGTTTACTCGGCGATAATGTACGCTATGTATCCAAACTCGGTGTTGACAATTATAGTTCTAAATGAACGTACTTTAAACCTGCATCAATGTTGATGTCATAAAGTCTTAATGTCACAGAGCGATATGGAGGTTATTATCGGATCGATTATGTTTTACATAAGGAAAATGTAAAGGTATATAACTGTATAGTTTGTGTCGCTTGTTGCAGGAATCCGTGTCGGTGATGGCGCCAGCGGGGACCGGTTGCGAGCCCGCTGCGCGGTGAAAACACCAATTGAATAACCACATATAAATCTACATCCCCTCACCCATCGGCGGATCCGAAGTTACATAAACAAACGTCACGTAAGCCGTGCCTTTGGCCTCATTTCTATGCGAATTTCGTCCTAGCAAAGTAACTTAATTATTTTGCGACGCGCGCCTTCGCACTTAAGTGCGATTTTGCCATATTACATCGATAGATATTTATTCTCTATTTGACAATATCTTGTTCACTTTAAAGCAAATTAGTCCAACGATAAAACGAGTTAACTAATGACATACATTTAATATGAGATCATTGTGTTAGTTAAGAATAAGTAATTGTATAGTCGACACGTAGTCGAGAAAGTGCAAAATAAGACAAAAGTTTTGAGTATTGTATTAATGTCAATACTTTCATTTATGCGAGCCCGTTCCGAGCGACTATCTTTCGCCAATAAAAGGACTACAAACTTTGCGAGGGTCAAGTTTTAAGTATTGAGACGGCTTCGTATTGCAAACAATTTGGTTAAACATTTGCCTGTTTATTTTTATAGCCGTTTCTTTCTTTGTGACTTTCGAGTAAAGTTTAAAGTGAGTTTCTTCGAATTGAGATTGGGATTTAGGCGGAGTCCTGGAAAATATAATATTTGTTGTTATTATTTGGTCCAGGCGAATATATGTATATTCTGCAAGGCTACTTCGAATTCCGCGCACGGCGTATCACACAACAAAACAACCTTGTTGCAAGGCCCTTCTGACTTTACCGCATGCCACCGATGACCGTGTGCTAACATTTGACACAGGCTCATCCGAAATACAACACAAACCGATTCAAACTTCAATACTTCTCGGTCAAATACCCTTTGTTAATTGTTCTTACGTGTCCAGTATTTGTTATGATATTAGTACAGTAATTATCTATGTATATTAGTGTGTGTGTGTGATTATAAAATTTTATAAAAAAATAACAAAAGAAAATTGACAAAGATATTAACACAAGCTATATAGTCGTTTCATTAACTTTAACTACTAAATAAATAAAAAATATCTTTTATTAACCGCCACAGTATCAGCCTTAAAAAGTAAAAAATATATAGATTTTTAATACATGAACTAAAAAGGTGGAGAGAAGAGCGACCTCTTCCAGGCTTCTAATGTTATAGAATAGAAAAATTATAAGTAACAGAAATATATTATTTTAGCATTGCATATAAATAAAAATATACATTGAATATATATAAATATTGTTCCGTGTATGAGGAAATGTCACAACATTACAAAAAATTATTTAAATGTTATAAATGACATGTCCAATGTTCTATTTATTATATTATTATTATTTACCTTTATAATAAAATCTCAATTATGTGACACACGGGGTTTTGTATTTCCCATATAATACGTAATTTTAAATTATGCACATAGTACTCTATTCATATAATACATTTAATGAGTGAGTTAATGCAACTATAATAAATAGGAGTCAAACTAACACTTAGGAATTTACACCTGTTAACAACTTGTCGTAACAAGTATTTGACATAAACACATAATTATAAAGCTATTAATGTCTTACTGTCTGTCTACTTAACATTGTGTGCCCAATGAAAACGGTTTATTTGTGTGATTAATCGTGGATTCCATACAACCATTCCATCACAATCGAATTGTATAAAGCTATTGATTAAAACAATCATTATCTAAGACAGTTTTAGTTCTCAACACAACTATATTGCAGCTATTGTTTAACGTTATACACAAAAAGTTAATGACATACAATGTAAGAATTGTATAGCACGTTATTATTATATCATTATATGACATACAAAGGTTTTCAAAAGAGCTAGAGTTGCGCAAATTATTATTAAACCGTTTATATCATTCGCGGCCTGTATACTCCCTACTAACTTCAAGTTTCTACTTCGTGAGCGAATGTTTTAAACCAAAACCAGTTTCTAGAAAACGCATGAAGTATAAACCACAAGTTCAAGTTTTATAGAAAATTTTCATAAGTGCATACTTTATTTTTGAAACAAATTGCACAATTACAGACTCTGACACCGTCCCTAATGTATCAATACAGAGGCAAAACTTCAAACACAGTCATATAAGTTATTTCAATAACCCTTTGAATGGATCATCTCTGCACAAACAATTTCACCATATATCGACACCGAGAGGCCGTTAAGAAGAATTTTCCAGACTAAATGTGTCCAATGAAACTATTGAAAAACTCAATCCTCGCTTCGTTATCAATGGCAACTAACGTAACTCGATTTTGTAAACATTCTTGAATAACACGTGTAACTTAGCTGTGAATTAATTGTTATCGATGTGTAACAACTTTCTTCATTTCAACTTCTTCAAACATCCGTCCAGCTCTACTTACGTCATGGTGGATCAGTAACTGTTAATTCTAGTTTTTGCCGTATTACTTTGTTTAATAATATTATCATGTACTTTAGTAACAATTAAAGTTAATTATTACAATTTGTTTTTCATTTTTCTTTTAATATGCCTACGTTTCACGTAACGCTTGATTTTTCTTCATTAATAGGGTATATTATTATCACCTGTAGCTGAAACCGCCTAGTCTTTTGTCTGAATTCACATGATTCAGAAGTCTAGTATTTCAGATATTTATGATATTTCGGAAGACGGGAATCAATGATAGTGAAAACGTTTAAAAAATCAATCACTTCAAATTCGTCTTTGATTATATAAAACAGTTTTAGTGATGAACACGTAAGCACTGTGCGTCGGTATGACGTATATTTTTGCAGTAATTGCAGCGTGAAGTGGAGCCGATGTAACTAGGCTCAACCAGAAATTGTTATACGACATTGAAAGTTATCGGTTTAATTTTTATGTGATTATAAGAAGATTATAAAATATTTTAATATTAAAAGAAATTGACTTTTTGATGTTGACTTTGCGTAATGATATCGCAAAAGTATTGTTTTGTCATAAAAGTATGTTTGTATTATATCTACTCTAATATTATAAAGAAGAAAATTTTATTTGTTTGTTTGGTTGTAATGAATAGGCTTAAAACTACAGGACCGATTTTAAAAATTCTTTCCCCATTCGAAAGCTACATTATACACGTTACAGTAGCCACGAGAAATATAAGCTATATTTATAAAATACGTCTGCGAGAGCGAAGTCGCGCGAATCATCTAGATTGCTATAAGGTGACAAAGCTTTGTTCGTTAACTATGCAAGTTTTACAAGTTGATGCAGATCTATGGGCAAAGCTAGTCCGCTATATCTGGCACAAGGTCATGTGATTACAGGCGATTTGAACGGCAAGCAAGGAGCTGCGAACACTTCATTAGACATCTCAAGAGACACAAATCCATCTCGTGTCTGAAGCCAGACGATCTATCTGTGCCAACATAACGGTCTGTACTTTGAATATTTACATTGTACGTTTAAAGCCTACTTTTACTGCTATGGTGTATTTGTGTTACATCAACATTGCGAATATTCAATTAGTATCAATAGATTTCGGCTGCATGTCTCCAATTTAAACGGGTTAGTAAGCCTTATTTGTCGTTTGATTATTCAAGCAGGCGTTTATACGTGTATTTGAAGAATATTTAATTTATTTAACAAATTATGCAACATCTATATGTAAATTATTGAAATAAGATACAATATGTTCAGCAAATTAATCACTTCTATAAGTGATATTTAACAGGAAATTGCGAGATAATTATAATATCAATGAGCTATGCTGCTGACCTCAAGAGAGAAGATTCACATAGATATACACGATATAATAACTATGATAATATTATTGATTTAAAGTATCGCGTGACTTTTATAAGAATGAAATGCATTAATCACTATTACGGTATGGTAGGCAGAACATAAGTTTTTTAAACGATTTGTCTTGTTTCACTACCGATGTCTTTATATTTTCCGGATATTTATATCATCAATTTGTCACAAATATGGCTTTTATATTTTTGAAAATAAAATTACTTAAAAAAGCTGTCCACCAGAAATAAAACACATTTACTATAAAATGCTATTACAGTGTATAATACAATCGACATCGTCAATAAAGTTATTGTACAATCATAAGAATACGCCTCGTTGGTTTTATTGCCATTGCATTTATGAAGTTATATGCCTCTGTTACAAAATGGATGCTCGTGCTTTCCGATAACAATTTGGCATTGACATGGCCACGTTAATAACTTATTTACGTTGTTGAAATCACGATCGAAACATTTTTGTTGTAGTGTTAATCTCCTTCTACACTTTTATTTCTTCAAGTCACAAATAAGCTCTCTTTGGACTTTATATCTCCTTCCACATTATTACTTACACGCGACGTAATGTAATTATATTGTAGTCGTACTTCACAAACACAAGAATGGAGCGGTGTTAAATTATGAGTAATTTCAACAAGATATATAAAAACGTGTAATTTACTTGAATTATATATATTCATAAGTGAATATCCTAGGATATCACTAGCGCAATCGCCATCGATAGTTGGAATCTGCAACGGAGCATGAAAAAATATTTTCCTCGTATCGATAAATAATATCAAGTTCAAAGAATTAATGAAGGCTTGTCGTGACCCGAGTTGATTAGATGAATGCGTTGACAGTTTATAATTGTCATTATACTATGCGCCCATAGCATTTGCATTTGTAAACAAAGGGCCTGTGGATTGCGGTGAGACAATCACTTTTGAGACAACGCTCGGAATCTTGTAGCTACAAGGCAGGTGGCGACAATTTTCAAACGCTTAACATAATGTGTTTTATTATTGCCTACACTAACATTATAAAGAGGAAAACTTTGTTTGTTTGTTTGTTTGTTAGGATGTAATGAATAGGCGTGAAACTACTGGACCGATTTTAAAAATTCTTTCACCATTCGAAAGCTACGTTATCCACGCGGATCAGCTAGTAACTTATATAACTTATTATTTATTATATATTTATTATTCTATTTATATTAGATACACTAACAAGAAAAATTATCAAGATATTATCAAGAGTGACCTAGCCTTTTGAACTTGGTGTAAATTTTAACCTAAGAAAGTATATAAGTGGCACACACATCAGTTTCATGACCTGCCCACCGCGAGGCGAGCGTAGGAGGCATTCATATACGTGGGAGGTTGACGGATGCGCACACCTTTCAGTACTGCAAATTTTTATATACGGGCAAAAGATAGTCGACTTAATAATATTGAGTAATTTCATTATTTACTTAAATTTTAGTGTCTGTCTGTGTATTTCTCAAAAATATTTGCATATAGTAAAATTTATTCGATTTTGGTAAAATATAATTATTGTAGTTCAAAAAGCTACACCTAGTTTACAAGATGTATATTATATATAAATTGGGTCATATCATAATAAACCTACATACATTAGGTGATGTATGTTTATGTTTGTTACTGGTAGTTAAATAAATAAATATTATTTTGATTGCCTCATGCAAAAAATGTGATTTGTCTACACTTTTCTTACTTAATCATTCAACATTGTAATTATAAAAGATGGTTATTAATACTTTTTAGTCTGTGTGTCGAGCGCTAAGAGCATGTGAACTTTAATATAATTCTGCTTACGGTTCATTGTAGTGCTCCGTGTGGACTGTAGCAAGGTCTCAACTGAGTATTAATTATTGCATTCAATTTATTTGTAAGTGCAGCAATTTGCTTTCACGCACACGTGGCTCGCAACGCCGTAAATAAAATCACGATGACAATGAGTGATTGGCTTTTATAATCGATCGATTTGATCATTAGATGAACTGATTAAACTGCTTCACTTTTTATTTAAAACACATTCACTTGCTAATCGAAAGAGATAACCTTTTAAGTTTAACAAATTACGAAATGTCCACACAAACAATGCTCAAAATATGCTTATTAGTTGAGATTAAAATAACACTAAGATTGTAAAAGATAACACTATTAAATTGTGAACATTGTTGTTGTCCCTTTGTAGTTTCGGCCTCGACATTATTTTCAATATAAGGTTTTGAATAACTTATATTGAAGGTTCACGAAGATATAGTGACCGTTGACACTTCCTCGGCTAAAGTACACAATTATTCGCAAATGTGGGAAAATATTCTTTATTTATATTTACAAGAATACACATTAGCTATTGCTCACCACACCATTTTCATCAATACTAATGTGATCAATAAGATTCACGGTGCAGGGTGAGATATACTTATAACTTGTGTATATTATATAGAAGTTTCATAACAAACAAAAAACAAAAGTTTTAAAATGCAAATCAGAAAAACAAACGAATAAACTTTCATTTTTTATACATATTAATTCAAAAGCCCCAAAAAGCTACATTCTGTCCACCACTAAAATATGTTTTCCTTTGTGTAAGCACATAAATAATGTATCCACCCACGTGTACATAAATATTTAGCGACAAACTTATTAAAGACCATTCGTCTTTGTAAATCCGGTCAGTTTGACCCAGAAAATTCCCGTTAAGCCTTGTTCTGCTTCAGTTTTGTGGCTTCTCGGGCTGCATTCGTTTATCTGATAATTTTGACTAATGACACGAACCGTATATCAATTTGCATCTCATAACCGTCAAATTCTCTTATTAAATAAGCAGAGGGATCATAGAAATGGTTTGTAATACTTTTTTGTCTATGCTACCCAATTTTGATGATTGACGTAAATTAATGTTTGTTCGAAAAGTTTTATAATTTTTGAAGATGTAGAATGTAATTATGTGGTGCTTTGGTTTTACCAGTGGCCAAAATTAAAATAACAAGATAGGTATTTTCCTTATTTTCAAGTATACTTTAACAATTTCATGGAATTCAGGGTCTAAGACAATAATTACTTGAATACATATTATCCACGACAATAATCTAGACAAGAATAAAATAATGGTTACTATAACTTCTGCTGGATTCATTTTAAACACTTGATTGATGTAAGATACGTCTCTAAATGTTACGATGAACATATTTCACAATCGTGAATTGAATTTTTAAGTCTATTTAGTATTTATACTTACCGTAACCTTACTAAAAACCTCTTGATACTAACGAAACAAATTATATTATATACAATAAAGTCTGTCTGATTGTATTTAATTTACTTATTTTTAGTCGGATAACTGACAGTTGGAGGCTTATATACCTACATTGTATCTATTTGTAGTTTTAATCCATCCTAAAATCTATTCATCCTGATTAAACTAAAGGACAATAAGGCGTAGAATCGAAAACTTCTACCGTCCACAAGGCCTTTACCTTTAAATAATTGATAAGTAATTTGTTTATAATGGAAAAAACGTAGTAGACGCAATTTTGCAACATTTAAGAAAACAACTATAATTTACTAATGTAACCAAAGTGAGGCGACGGGCCGCGCTACCAAATACTATTTAATTAGGTTTCGTAAGCCGTTTCTACTGATCGTTTGAGTTCGAAAGAAAGTAACCGATGAAATAGTAGTGTAATTTCCTCAATGAATGTGGCGATAAGGGTTACTGCGCTCGGCTCCAAACCTGTCTAAATCGTTTACTTATCACCATACTTATCTTGTGGCTCCGCACTTTATCTTAACTTCAACATTAATATATACCCCATATGTAACTATATGAGCAACTGTATATTATGTTTAATTACCAATTCCTGTTCTTTATCGTAGAATTATTCCTTCTTATGCATTTAAGCCATATATTTAAACATATCGTATTTTACTGTGAAATAAAAAAATTCTTTATAGTTATTTTAATATTCTAATTATTAAATGCATTAGATATGTTACTGTAGAAGTAATAGTAATTTCATGTTGCAACAAGTTTAGGTTGTCATCTTTACTTTCAAATGTCACTTGTCAATTGGCAAAATTTAATATAAAAGATAGCTGTATTCCGTATTTGCATTCATTAATGACACGCGCCTTGGTGCTCGAATGTCTTATTGACGTCACGACTCAGCTACCCTCAGTTTGGAAAAAGTCATATGACTAGCTGTGATTTGTGATCAGCTGATCAGATCTATTGGCCAGTTGTGTAGAATCACAGTACATTTCTATTACGAAAAATATAATGGTAAATAGGCGACAAAATAGAGACTAACACTACACAATAAAGATAACAGTTGCATACTTTCGATTGATTTTACTTACATATTTCTGATACTTTACGATTATTTTTCATGTGTTGGAATGTTGGGATATTTTTATAATATTTTTTTAGTTAAACAATATGTATAGGTAGCCGGTAGGTAAGGTTAAACATACCTATATCTATATTAATAATATTTTGTATAATTATTATTTTTAAATATAATGTAATTATAAAAAATTATCCACGAACAAATCTTTAATCATTTCGAATAGGGAGCATGACCTGACCGACTGAATGATTGATCGACCATCTCAGTTTGACTGTTAAGCTTAGAGTTATCCAGTTTCTTGAGTTGGATTTTTGTCAATTTCAATTCTCTAAACTCATTGTTTAGAGCTCGTGCGCAGCGGGTTACTGGTACTCCTATTTAATGAATTTTTACTTCTGAACTCGCTGTGTTCTGCGGTTTCACCCGCTTATACCTACCGTTCCCGTGGGATAAAAAGTATCACAATCTCTTACTGTCCTTAGGTTTCCAACAATGTCTGTGCAAAATTTCATCCAAATCAAGAACGGATCAACCATACTCAGATATCCTCGGACTAACATTCACCTATTTAACTCCTCCCTACTCCTATCATCGTAATCCCCCGATCGATTTCACACATTTTTTTGTCTAAATTATTCGCCTTTGAAATTTATTGAAGATCGGATTAACGATACTCAAGTTTTCGTCGGACAAAGTGTTTCATACTTACATACAAACATACAATCGTCAATAATATTAGTATGAAAGTATGGACAAAAGATATTACTATTTGTTATTGTGTCAGTTTTTGTAATTGAAAAATGGCGGAAATGTTTGTTGAAAATTGGCTAAGCGCGATTTGGAGATAGGACCCTTAGTACCAATTAATGGTAAAAAAAATTAAAAATATGTATGTATACTATGTGTCCAAGGTTGATATTGTTAGTTAACTGATATTTAACTCTGATTAGGCAATGTTTATTTAGTTGCCTCTCGGAATGGATGTAATTGCGTCGACTTTGATATATGTGTAACTGTCGAACTGTCACAACTAGAAGTTACAAAAGAGAATTGAAAATTTGCGAGCCGATTTCCACTGCGATACGTTTTGAATACAAAATATATTAAATTAACCATAAACGGACTCATTTTGTATAGTAAGTGCTGTTTGATCAATTACCACGTTGAATGTTTAGATACAAGGAATAATTTTTGTTGTTTTTTATTTAAATTGCAAATAAGGAAAAATACGAATTCATTTGATACATTTATTTACAAATGATATTATATACTTAATGATCGTGCAATTAAATAAAAATGTGTTAAAGTTGTTTTAAGATAGTAAATAATGTTTAATAGCGGAATTGGCGACATATATAAATCTGGATGTATTGCCAAATCTGAGCTGGGATTACGATGGTATATCATTATGAACACCGCCACAAAACCGGTTCCCTGGCCATCGGAGAATCCGTTTTGGATACCGGTTAGTACTTAGTAGTTATTAAAATTATAGTGTTTTAATACAATTAAATTTTTCTATCATATAATTTAGAAATAGTGATATACCATATGAATTAAAATTGTATTAAAATAAAAGGATAAGATTTTAATTCGAATAGTTGTCAATCCTTGACTCTAGTATACTGGAGAAGCATGTTTCTTACTATTAATATTTGTATTCTTTGCGGACTAAGCCTACTTTATCCTAATTCACATGTTGATCCAGTATGTTTATATTTTAGGGTAACTGTCCGATTTTAATAATTATTTTTCAAAATATACCGAAGTGATTTGGAAACTGCGCTAATTATTAAGATGCTTAGCTCCGTATAAATTTTAATTGTTTCAAATATACTGCTAATATAATATACACGTGTTATAACTGTATAATATTTATTAATAATACATTATTATTGTACACTTAATAGTTAACTTAATGTATTATTATACCGTATCTTAAGAAATCTGCCCTTGAGGACTACTGTATAACATTCTTAAATTCGAAATAAGCCTCAATTACTCTAAAAGCACGTCGCAATATGTAACGAGTAATAAAATATTGGCTATATGTATTGTTTTAATAAATACTTCGTTATGATTATGCAATACACCATTGAGTTTCCTAACATCGCCAACAGACCAGAGAAACATAACACGATCCGCTTTGAACTGGTTAAATCTAGAAACAATAATCAGAAATAAACATTTATGGATATTTTTGCATTCGTAATTATTGTTATCTAAGCTATTTCTTGGCATTGAGCAAAAGCGCCCTGCTTTCGGTTAGTATTAAAAGCCTTCCCTAAAGTAGACACGATGAAAAGTTATTGATATATTCCTAAACTTAAGAATATTATGCAGATCTATATTTTCATCTCTTCAATTTTTAAATTTTTTTCACATATCTACCTAGAATTCCCTTGAAACTGAAATTTAAATTTTCAGACGTTAAAAACCATTCAAGATACAAATTGAATGAAAATAAAACAACAATCATAACATATTTGACACGAAACGTCTGGTTAGGTGTGGGTGTTCTAACTCTCCAATAGTACTGCTACGTTGGAGACGTCTACGAATATATGAAATAAGTTTAACTGCTTAATTTTATACCGATGGGACTAGGTGTACAATATCTCTTGATTATTTTTTCTAATCGCTATAGAATCTCTCAGAAACAAATTTCTCTCCTTAGAAGCCTCTCTCTTTCTCTTGACGATATCTAATGACATCTTCTAAAGCGGAATTACGAATGTAGGCTTCGTTTTATTTATTTTTTAATAAATACAATAATTTTGATTGATTTGATCAATTTTAGGTGATGATAAATAGTACTGCAATATTCAAGAAAATTTTAGAATTTGAATAAATGTGAGGAGCATCATTAAAGTGATTTAAATGTTTGAAGACGTAATTTCCAACCTCGAAATCATCATAATGACCTGTGCTACTTTACGTTTAACAAAAAATGCTTGTCAGTAAAGTACACGTTTTGTGGACATTTAGAGTATAATATCATATTATCTGAAAATTTTTGTCTGTTTACTTTTAGGGTTCTCGAGACAAAACAAAAACCCGTAAAAATCGGTAGTGTCAGTCAGTCTGTCTGTCTATCTATCTGTATTGAGTAATTCGGTACCTGCAATTTTTATTCAGCAGTTTAACCGATGTTGTAGGATAACATTGGATAAGTCATTTAAAAATATCCTTCCTACTTTAATGTAAACAACCCTAAAATTACAGTGATGTAACCTCTACTTGACATTATATGTACAACCATCTTCACGTAATATCATAATGATTTTAAATTTACGAAGTATTAGTTGCCACGTTTATTGATATTTCCGACGTATCTTAGCGTCCACTTTGTTATGTACCTAATATTAGGTACCTAATATTTAATAAGTCATTGTTTAGCTTTATGCGCGCTGTGATTTCAAAGTTAACTCTTATATGTTTTGACAAGACACATATTTTTATTATTCCAATTATTACGAGTATATATAACCTCTGATACAAACTATAGGGCTACATCAAGACTATTATATTTCTACGGAACCTCTAAAACATAAAAAGAATGCTTACTATCTATTTACAAATATCAAAATATTTAACAAATTACTTTGCCAATTTGCAAACATAGAATGCAGATGTTTTATATTATAATGACCTTTAATTGACTAAGCAATTTTCTCCGACGATATTAAATTCGCGATATGACGGGTTTTTAGATACATTTATACGATTTTATTATTTCCTTGTCAGAAGAAACGTGTTCAATTTTAAATCTTTAGAGAATTTGGGATTTCACCTTATTAGGTTATTTCTTGTCGTGTCGAATTTAAAATTAATAATAGTTACAAGTTATGGTTTCGAAAAATATTATTATCGAATAGATGTCTTAATAAATATTCTAATCTATACATATAATAAAGCAGTAACCAAACCATTTCTGTACATTGAATATTTTTTAAAAAGAGTAATTGGTATACAATATATATGTTCTATAGACACCAAATCCATGTTTAGA
>LQNK01000195.1:908815-939860 GCA_001586405.1 Phoebis sennae | reverse complement strand
TTCGTATATATCAGCGGCCTTGCGACCGTAATTTTTTTAAACTTTTGTTGTGCGCCTCTTTAAATACAGATATTAGTGACCCACGCGTGCGAAGCCGCGGGCGGAAAGCTAGTTTGAAATAAGCGAGAACAAACAAATACGACGATTATATTGAACATCAACAAAGTCATCCTTTGAACTTATTATTCCTATCACTATTTAATGTGCATAGTTCATCAAAAAGTAAATTGACACAACACGTCGTACCAGCTGCATTTATAAATAAATATGGTCTTAATTGTTGCCGATATTATATGTATCGACAAAATTTGGCTAAATTGTTTTTCTTAAGTTTAAATATCAGTAAAAACGAAGAACTGCTACTGAGAGGCATCCGTGTTGTTATAATGATACAAGTTGTTCACGGTGTACTAAGTGTATTATATTAGGTTTTTGTTTTTCGTACCTGTCGCCAGTCAATAACGCGCGAACAAAAGATTCCAACACACGCATCGAATCGAAAACTGCTTTTCACAGCGGGACACGTAAATATGTACTTACAAATAAATACTCTCGAAGAAAATATAAATTTGCGGTTTAAAACCGCGCTCGGTGTCCGCAATATTTTTGCGTCAGGAATATTTACAAATACCGTCAAAGGTGTTAACCTTAACAGTACGACGTCGAACGCGACCTGATAAAAGAAAAGGCCGACTCTCCGCGGACCGCCAACGCAAACTGCAATTTATTGCAGACGACCGGAAAGTCGCCAAAATCTTCTGAATCGAACTCGCAAAGCAAAACAGTCGCATCTGCATAAGTATTAAAAGTACTCACCCTAAAAAATATGTGAGAGGTCCGAATTGCTGTGGATTCCTTTCTGGCTTGTGTCAAGAGAGTAGTCCGGTTTTGCATTCACGTACCGAAGCACGATTACACTGCGTGAGAGAAAGGGCGCGCAACTTGCTTATAGAGAACACTCGCGTGTCGACGCTCGTCGAAGCAGTGCGAGAGTGGGCGTCGCGGAGGCGTGTTGGCAGCCGCAAGTCGCAAGTGGTACTGAAGGCCGCGCGCGCGGGGGCCACTTTATGTTGTGGCTGCGCGGGCGCACCCCGCGAGCGCCGCTGTAGCCCTCGATCTTCTTCACTCCGCTGAAACGCCATTAAGCTAATCGCACAAGGCGCTAAACAAAGACTCCTCTGGTTGCCTTAATCCTTGCGGTACAGCGATGGCATCAAAATCACAAATTTTTATTTATTTTATGCTGTAGCGCATAAGCCATAAAAATATGAAAATCTTAATGCAGGCATTAAGATTTGCTGATTTGATTGGCAGATTACCAATTAAATTTACGTTTTTTCTTCGCTATAAAGCAACGTCTCTTTTGAGCCCTGGACGCACTTAGCATAAAACAGATAACCTTCTAGTTCTTCCCCGTCTTTCAAAAGGTTCAGGAAATAAACATTTTTGGAAATATTTCATTGGCTTGTATATCATTAACAGTTAGAAGCGTGGCGCCCGAAGGCCCAGTTATTTCTCATCTGAACGTAAAAACGTTTTGCTTGGGGTTTAAGATTTCTACGACATCAGCGAAACATATAAACTTTCTACGATGTCGTATCCAAATGTTGGTTCGCATAAACTTTATTAGACACATATTCACCATTGTACTGCTGTCCATATCCTTCATAGGATCAGTAGTAAGTAGTAACCAATGTACTCTGTGATTGAAGGCGCCATACGAATTCAAACCAGGATTCGCGATTATTTTCAGTATCGGACGTCGAAAAGCGTCAGTACAAGCCTACACGTACCTTTCGTTCGGTTACTAAAATCCGGTTAAGCAATAAAAGCTCTGCTGGATAACTGTGCGGCTCATACTCATCTCAATATGTAATTATAAGATTTTTTCAGTGAATTTTATTTATGTTATTGATAGTCCTAGTTATTGTTTGTTATCGTCTTGTAGCTTATATAATTTTCGTTTTCATTTGGAAATAAGTCATAACGGATTCGGAAATGAGCTCTGGCAAAATTGTTCTTGATTAAGAGATCAGCAATAATTTTGAATGGTTATACTTGTTATGCTGTAAGTATCCTAGTATAATTAAGAAACATAAATGTATTTATAAAATATGGGTAATGTATGAACATACTCCTTGAAGATTACTTTAATTAATATTATACACTAGCTGCGTGGGATTAATGTCGGGATGATATATAGCCTATTTAATGGGCTCTCTATCACTAAAAAATTTTTTCGAATCGGACCAGTAGTTCCTGAGATTAGCGCGTTCAAACAAACAAACTTTTCAGCTTTATAATATTAGTATAGATTAAATCAATTCATAAAACTATAAAGCTTCAAAAGATCTATACAGAACGTAGTTTTTTTTAATAATTTTCCCACTCTAAGAAATGGCAATAAAGAAAAAATACAACCACATGAAATACTGACTACTTGAATTTGAAATCTATACGTTTAGACATTAGTTCTAAAACTACCCCACGCAGATTCGCTCACAAAGTATAATGTCATATAGCCTTTACATATACAGCTCTCGCCTAATGGTCATTCTAACAAAAAAAGGTTCTTCAAATCGGATCTGTAGTTCCTGATATTAGCTTATATTATTTATATATTAGCAAAACAAACTCTTCAGCTTTTATTGTTATAGATTCATTGAATTGGTAGTTCGCAATCTTTTTCAGACTTCGCGGCACACTTACATGTTTAGTTTTAGTTCAAGGTGTTGGTAGCGGGAAGGAAGTAAAAGAAGTTTCGCGTTTGGCGCCCTTCTTTACAGGCTATGGCGCACCAGGGCGCTCAATTTGAAAATACCTGGACTATCCAATTCCATTTTCAACAGATCATAATAGAGCCTGAATGACATAAATGATATATTTATATAGGCTATAATAAATATGAATAATCGCTCTTAATTGTCCTTCAGACGGATAACTTATCTTTGAAAACGCCTCTCTGGAAAAATACAATTAATTTCTTAATCATGAGTAATACTGAAGTGAAGACAACGAACATATTAGTCATTCTTATAGCTTAGAGCGAATGTTGCTCGCGGAGAGAAGTACAATGGTCGAGCGCACTTGATTAACTTATGTCTAAAAATAGAGCATTCTTTGTAGTTCAAATTAATTTTCAACTCAGTCATATATTTAGTGATTAATTGCATTTTCCATCGATGGATGGTATTATTATATCATCAAAAAGAAAATGAACCTGTTAGGAAGTAAAGGATTGATTAGGGCGTTCACAAAAAATAAATAAACAACTGGATAAACAATACATTTTTTGTAGCCGCTTTCCAATTTGAGAAAGCGTGTAGTATGGATGCCATTTCGTTCCTGGGGATGATCAATGTTACAATAAATAGATAGATTTTTAGAATGTAAGATTTACATTCGCTCCGAGCTAGATACCTATTTCGCTTATCTTCGAACTCCACATTTTATTTTGTCTAAATACACGTATAAAATTTAATCAAGATTGGATTAACAATCCTCGCTTCGCTTGGTCAATTAGATAACAAAAGAGGAAACCACATTTCACATATGAAATGATATTTAGGTTTCAGAGAATACGTTGGGCTTCAGAGGCTCAGACTTCTTTCCTGTTTTTATCTGTACCTTTCCTTTTTATTTTGTTATCAGTCCTACCTCAGCTAATTATTAACTTTGCGTATAATTCCGTATAAAAATTCTACGTAGCATTTCTGACGAATAATAATGTTCCGTTATTTTTTTGTATTATATGTTTCTATAGAGCACAGTAAAACAAATACCGACGTTCATAAATTACCTGAATTAAAGAGAATAGAAAAGGCTTAATATGTTTATCATTTTCGACTTTCGATTTAATATTTATGAATCTTCTGCTGCGTTCAGTTGAGAAACTAAATTAATATCTGAGATAAATCAAAATTGGAATCCATAACAGAAATGATAAATAATTCATACAATTAATTTATTACATTTACGGTTATTCAATTTAAGTCATAGCTTAACAAGACTAAAATACTGAATGCAATCAATTGTAATTATTTTTCAATAAATACAATATTATGTAGATAAATAACCTTGATTTACTTTAACTGACTGTGCTACAAGACTGTTGATACTGGTAAAGATTTTTTCGTTTACATGAACGGACCTATCTTAACATTTGAAACATTTGTGTTTTGTATGTATGTTTTTTCACACAAAAACTATTGGAGCATTAGAAAGCTGCATCTTCACTGCGTGACAAAGGATATTATAATGTACTATGAAGGCTAAATAACATTATGCTACCTGAGCGAAGCCGCGCGGAAAAGCTAGTAAGAACTAGAACTTTATTCATCGAACTCCGTTAGCACCTATATTAGTGTTGTGCAACTATTGTATTAGTTGTCACATAAGTCTTCTGTTATCAAATATTTCGTAGATTTTCGATACGTCGCAGCAACTAGCTTTATTAGTCCTTTTCTAAGCGGCGATGTTCAACTAACGGCCTGAAATATAGTCAGCTATTGAACCAAACAACTAGGCAAATGACTTTGTAGTCAAACCATTGAAATTCAGTTCGAAGTGGGGCGCTCAAACAAACTCAGTTTCCCAATATCGTAAATACAAAATTTACGTACCTACTTATCCCTTGAAAGTGTAGGCATATCACCTAGTGTGTTATAAACAAAAATGTATCAGTGTATGAACCACGCAAGAGTCTTATGAAAATAACAATATTGTGAATTTATGACAGACTTGAGCAGTTTAATTTATATATATGTTATGTATCGAAAACTGAATACATATATAAATAGCCTAACTGTTAGCAAGCCATTTCATTTAAAGTATTTAGCCGGGTCAGAAATTGAAAAATGCACTCCGCCCCTCAATACATATGTTTATTCATAGGTATACATATAAATTGACTACCTCGTTGGACTAGTGGCTGCATCTTTGACGACAGAACAAGGGGTTCGAATTCCGGGCCTAAAATAGTTATTGGAATTTTTCTGAGAAAACAAATCTCAGAAGTCCAGACTCTAAAAAGAAAGAAGATTAAAGATTGGTCACCGCCCTAAGTTATACCGCCATCACATTGCCTAATGTTATGGAGTCGTCCAAAAAATATAAAAAGGTAAAAAACCCTTCTCAGTTATTCTTATTTAACCTTAAATAACTAATAACATAAACATTAAGATTCAGTCGTTATGAAAAGTAAGAATCTGTGAATCAGATTTTGCTTTTTTACAAGTGCACATAGAGGAAAAACATTAAACTATTACATAACATTGCCAAGGGTTTTGAATGGAATACATTGCAATTACTTTATTGCCCAGTTATCTACAAAATGAGTTTTCAGAAGCAATAATATAACATAGAGAACCCTACATTGTTCTCAGGTGAAGTAATTTGAGAAACCCACAGTTATTATTTTTCTTTCAATTTTGCGAGGTTAATATTGGTTTTTCGGTTAACTGTAGTGTCATTATTCCAAAAACTGAAAAACAAATGTTAATATATATATTTTTTATAGAAAATTTACACATAATATGTAGGTATGTCGACACTCTAAGATGAATGAATTGTCACTATTAGCGGGAGGGACGGGTAACGTAGTGGGAGGTAAGGCCTGGGCCTCTGGGGCTTCCAAATGTCTACAAGTTCCTTGGTGAAATTGTAAACTTACAGTTTATTACTTATTTAGGAGGAAGTGTGTACCTGAATCGGTCTTAACCATTTTTAAATTAAAATTATTTTTGCGGCCATATCTTTCTAATGTCCGCTTTTGTAGTTTTTTACTTCCATCGGTTTTAAATTTAAACAATTCTACAGCTAACTACGTTGTTTACGCGGTACTTTATTGATAAAAAAGCTAGGGACTTCATTCCACTATGCCGCCCGCAGCTATTAACATTAATCATGTCGATAAATTTTAATAACATATCTAATATCTACACATATTTTCACATATATTATCATATGAAAATGAATATTTTTTTAAGTATTGAATTATAACATTTACAAGTTGAAGCAAAATATCAATTTTGTGAACTAATCGTCTAAGATCATTGCAATTGCAATTTGCAGCTGGGACCGCATCATTTCGGTTCGCACGTTAATTTGTTTCTAATTAACACCAATAAAAACCGAAGCTGGAACAGATTAACCTTACGATTCTCTTGATATACGGCCGCATAAAAATCTATCCATTTATAGACGAATGATATCATTAATGAAGTGCAGAGTTACAGCTGTTTACGTATCGGTCCAATTAGGAGATTTTAATTTTGTATTGAATTATGTTTGGAATTCTTTGCTTACACTTAATGTACACATGTGCGTAAAAAATAAGCTTACTTATACAGCTAAGCTTGATTGGTATAGATATACATAAATTATTTGAATGTATGTAATGAACTTATAAGAAAATCAGATGGTAAATAAGCGCGACTGGAAAATTCGGTAGCCGCTAGATAAGTAGTCTATCTTAAGTCCGGTTTCTGAGTATTTGAGTTAAACTGTTCATAGTTATGGATTCATTAAAGTCAACTTTTAGATAAATTTCAAACGAAATTTGATAATATTCATTGCGTTGCTCAGAATCGCAATTATCACAGTTCCCGGACGATTAGCACTATCGAATAGATAAATTAGCCCTAAATTGACTGAGAAACTGGGATTTAAGTACTAAGATACATGTCTGTTATATAGAATGAGCGCGTATGTGAAAAAATAAACATATCACATAGGTTAAATGGGCTTATTAATATTTATCTATTACACTAAAGTTTGCCCTGTAAAGTTGCACGTCAATGTCAAACTATGGTTTTATAAGAATAAGATAAGCCTTCATCATGTGCGTTAAGATTAAAGATTTTGTTCGGAAACAGGTACGTGACTGAATTTTAAGGTTCTCAGCGTTGCGGAAGTCTAATAAGGTTTCAGACATAAAGCTGTGTTTCACGTAAGCTGCAGAAAATATTGATTTATTTTAAATTTATTAGAGACTAGCTGATCTGTGCAGATTCGCATAATGTATATAGCCTATATTACTCGTGGATAATGTAGCTTTCAAATGTGAAAGAGTTTTTTAAATCGGTCCAGTAGTTTTTGAGCCTATTTATTACAACCAAATAAAAATTTTCCTCTTTATTATATTAGTGTAGATTCATTCCGTTCGTAAGGATACAGAAAGCAGTTAAAGACAGACGTCTGATAAAATGTAATTACAAACACGACTAAAATTGTTACAAGTGCGATCTTAAAGCTTAGATATATTGACGCTTGTTACAAAAATATATTAAGTTGGTTGTTTTTATGAATTCAGGTTCAAGATATAGTAGATATCGTCAGCACAATGTGCACCACGATGGAAATGCCTTAAAAGTGCATTGCTGAATGAAATCATTATCAACTGCAAGGCTACACGTCCGCTAGTATAATCATAATGAGTTTTACAGATGATACGATTACACTAACGTCCTTTTAATTTACAATAATCATGTCGCTTCCGCTGTAAAATATTATAGACTGTAACAAGGTTTATTCTTAGGGCATGGTCAATGTCCCGAATAGATTTATGACTATGATTTTTTTTTCAAAGAAACTCGAGCAAGCATTTTCAATTTGTTATGTACTTTCCTAATTATCTGTGCACTGATGCGGAAGCGGAAGAGATTGTTTGTTTGTTTGGACGCGCTAATCTCAGGAACTACTGATTGCTCCAATTTGAAACATAACGTTTTGTGTTAAATATACCATTAATCGAGGAAGGACAATATTTAAAAAATATATAATATTACTTTATAGATATATGTACCTACATTAAATAACTTATTTTCATAAAATATAAGAGCCAATTTGATTTATCAAAGATAAATATATGATACTGATACTCGAAGTCTCCCAATTTCCCATCCTTAATCGCTCAGTCACTTAACATTAGGTTATATTTTCGGCTTTCGGATTATATTAAATATATTAAATTCACACTGTTAAATTCCGTTCATGGTATATTTAGTAAAACAACACAGGAAAATTTAAATAACAGGTAAGTAACCTTACATAATATTTTTCAATATCTGTAGATATGTGACCTAGATTCGATACATTTCAAACCATTGTGATTTATAAATTAAATATTCAGGCCATTTCCACCGTGTGTATTGTTCTTCCAAAGCAAACGTTTTTCCTCATCAGGGCCATTATTTATTTACATATGCAAAAGGGCTTTGTACGTACTATTTTTGTTACTGAGTTAAAAGAACCAAAAAAGTAATGGTGATTTTTATATCAATAATTGTCAAAACTACCACGAAAGAACGATGGTAAAACGTTGAGGCATTACAATTATGTCCTCTTTCCCAATAAAATAAATTGCGTGTGCGCGTCAACAATTTTCAGGGTTACTATGATTACGATTATTTATTCGAGGTTTGGTACTATAATTATTTAACTACAATAGTTCACATTGTCATAACTGTATGAAATTGGTGAAAAATAAAATAAAATATTCCTTTATTGCCTTTAACAATTAAAAATACTATAATAATTTTGTTAAAAAATTGTATTAGGTAATATGACAAAAGGGCTATGTTTAGCATATGTTACGGGCATCCTAAGATGCTCGCAACGCATATACCTACCCCCCTATCAANNTTGGAGCAGATGTTAGCCGACAAGAATAGGTAAAGAATACGTAAATTACCTACTATCAATAGCACATATGATAAAGACATGGTGCAAGAGAAAGGTGTGAATCAAGTTTTGACTCTTTATATACTTGTTCGGTATTGTTTTTATTGGCTAATCGCAATAAAATTATATTAAGTTTATTGTAAAGCAAATATTCCTTTATCTTTGGCCAGTTTGTCCTCTTTGTGCCATCCAGTCCTTAAGAGGAGCGGAAACGTTCGGTATTGCATGCTATGGATACTTATAAGTAAGGACGGAGATTTGTCTGTTTCTAATAAACAATGAAGTAATTCTTCTGATAATTGTCTTTTATAATTGTTTCCAATATAATTTAAAAAAATGTTGATTGATATCAAAAACGAGGAATAAATTTGTGATGTTTTGTGGATCGTAACGAAATACCAAATACTCATTACTTGTAGAATATACTGACAGCATTACTTATAATACAATATTGATAGTGCCCTTATTTAGCTTTTAACTATATATTGTACCTATACAATTTGCTCGGTTTTAAATTCTCATGCCTACGACCCGTTCTGTTTCCGCATACTTGCTATCTTGGACTTAATGCTTGAATAAATGCTTAGTGCCACGCCTTATGTATCGAGCTCTAGATTGGATCGTATGCTATTAAGTATTGTTGTTTATTTCATTCATTTAAACTTGTGAAGTACGTTAATTACGTACAGTACACTAAAGTTGTGGAAAATAGCATATTTTTTTTATAATTAAAAATCTAATCGTTTACCAATATTATTAAATAATATTTTGCATAATCCTTTGATCCCTATGTGGTTGTTTTCTTTTATTTAGTCGTATAAACATTATCCTTTAATAATAATTTTATTTATATATAATTTATTTTTAAATAATATATATCACAACTTATTTTTTTTTTATTATGGATATAGTAGGCCCAAAGAAAATGGCGGGATTAACCTGACTTCTATCTAAGAGACTCTGCCACGTTCGCCAAAAATGACAGGATTGGAAAAGGTTAAAGGACCTTTGTCCAGCAGTGGTACATAATAGGCTCAAAATAAAATAATACATAACTATGGAATGCAGCTGGTAATTGTTTGAGTATTGTTGCCTTCCTATTGGCTATTATAAATTTATATACGTACGTAAAATATTTTCTAAAAGCAATTATTGGTCTAGAATAGAAGTCAAGTATTTAATTAGGTACTAAGATGCGGTTTTGCTCAGAATATTTTTAAACACGAGATAATTTTATCAGATTTGCATACATTATATTTATAAGGAAATGCTTAGATCAATGGTATCTTGTAGAAATGTTGTTCACAACATGAACATTACAGAATATAGATCTATTAAATAATCGCACGTAGTGGGTCATTATCTTATTACTTACTACGGTATATAGTACGATAGTTCATGTGGCTTAATAATAATAGGACTGAAAATATGAGTGGTCAAGGCTTGGCTCAAACCACCTCATTCGGCGGCCTTACTCATTGGCAGTTCATAACGAGACCCAATCCTATGGTCTTAGCGAGACCCAGGCCGGTGGTCTTTGCGAGGCCCCGAAGTATTAGGTTATGTCTCCAATAGGAGAAATGCCTATACAAATTAATAAAATGTGCCCTTAATATATTTACTTTGGATGATTTACAACATGGGCCACTTCAGATAAATTTTAAAATTGATGTTTGCGGATGTGTTCCCAATAAGTATTAGAATAAAATATTTGATTAAAGCAGAATAATCTAACGAATGTGCTACGTAATTTTCATTTGAAAGAATATCACGGCTTAAAAGGCGATCAGTCAGATACGTCTTTCAGCAGACTCAACTGTAATAGGCGTGATGGGATATAATTCTCAGGACAATCAGGAGCGAGGCGTCGTGCTATTACCCTGTTCGCCGCCCTCAAAGGCCACTGAATATTTATATTATGTTGTCTAGCGACTCGCCCCGGCTTCGCACGGCTGCAATGCTGATACTAAATACGCTACAGAAAAACTGTGAACGTTGTGTATAAAACTTAGTACATTATATTAATAAATGCCTGCGTTTGCAATGTAAGCGGGAAAAAAATGATAATGAACGACACACTCATGAAACCTCAAAAATACTGTTAGTATTTCTCCACTATTTAATGGATGTTATCAATTATCCTACTACTATTATAAAGACGAAAGTTTGTAAGTATGGATGTTTGTTACTCTTTCACGCAAAAACTACTGCACCGATTATGATGAAACTTGGTATACATACAGGTAAGGGTTCAGAATAACATATAGGCTACTTTTAATCCCGGAGTTGCCATGGGATCAGACGTTATGCGGGTGAAACCGCGGGGCGCGGCTAGTCATACATATAAATCTTCCTCTTGAATCACTATCTTTTAAAAAACTGCATCAAAATCAATTGCGTAATTTTAAAGATTTAAAAGCATACAAAGGGGCAGAGAAAGCGACTTTGTTTTATACTATATGTTGATAAGGAATACATTAAATATACTTTTGATGTGTCCTTTGCGACACTTTGAAGATGTACATGGGTTGCAATCAGTCATTAATAACATCAAGTGAACCGCATGCTCCGCTTGCCTGCTTTAACATAAAAAAGAACATACTAATTTTTTATTTAATTTTGTATAAGTACTTAGGAAATTAGGAATAGAGCTACCCTTCTAAAAGTAACACTCCCATTTAAGACAAAAGTCTTATTATTTGTTTAAGTATAATGACCTAGTATATCTATGTTACCTTTACAATAATGTTTTTTCCAAAAATTTGAGATCTACTGGATCCAAATCCGTATCATGTGGGTTATAGAGCAGGTTACACTGCATCAGTTTGGACTGATTCGATCGACCTGACCATATATGCTTTAGGAGGTCCGATCCACGGAATCACCTGATTTCCAAATTATCCAGCTCCCATTTATAAATTAATAAATAAAAAATCAATTGTTTTATTTTATTAAAGAAAAACGACTATAAAATAACTATTTAATGCAATTCTAACAATAATAGAATATAACATTTACGTTTAATCAACATGCTCTTCAACTCAATTATAACGGAACTATTTATAATACAGCGAATACATCCACATTGAAAATAAGCTTTTCTAAAATTACATTTCGTCCTTTTAAACACTGTTGCAAAGTCCTTTGAAAATATTGTAACAAGTGAAGAACCCAGAAAATTATTCTATTATGTGACATGAATTTTGTCTATGCTATTATACAAACATACAAGGAACATTGATATATTTTGTGCTTTAACCGATGACAGATTTTTATTTTATTTTATTGCCGCTAAGAAGCTACCATAAAATACCTTTGGTTATCTCCCAAGTCAATATTTCTAGAAACAACACACACTTCACGTATCGTATGACGCAAGTTTCAAAGATATAAATTATTTAAATGCACAATTCTATTTAACTAATATTATATAAAACTATCACGAGAAAGAACCGCCATTTTTCCTTTGCATTTTGGCAAATGACTTTTTGTCAAAAATAGAACCGAATTACACAATTGAAAATAACTGTTATTTTATTTTTGAAATATATTGAAAGTCGGTTCGTTTCATTGTTTTAAAACTTAACAAGATTTCGTACCGATTTCAATAGATTTCAAATATAACATAAAAATTTATTTTCTTCTCTTTAATCTGAGTCGGTCTTATTCTTTGGCACAAAGTTATTTTAACGCAGCTCATAAAAGCGTTCAGAGTCAGAGTTGTGGGTATATACATCATTAAAACTAAACCGCAGAGCTCATTCTGTTGATTTTCGAGGAGTTCCCTGGAATATCTTTCACACTGATGACCAGACTAACCAAATTTCTATTTTTGAAGATGATGCGGTAACATACATAAAAAATATGGTTAATTTGAGAACCTCCTCCTGTTTTGGAAGTCAGTTGAAAAGAAGCTTTCAGTGCCGTAAGTGATAGAATTCACTTTAAGTTTCTGCGACACAATTCTTCCTACTCAAGTTAAAAATTAGGTTAAAGGTGATGTGTCAATGAAATGTCATACAATTAACGTCAAATTAAATCAAATTAAAGCGTCTGAAGACCAGCGCTGTCTCCATACTTCGGTCTTATTTTATTTTTAAATTATTATCGAATCGCCCGTAAGAGGTTTTCCTACAAAACGAATTCATACATTTTTCGCGCGCATTTTATAAAGATGCTGACAGACAGAGTCAATGGAATGTTTGACCTGAGGGAAATTAAGAATAATTGTCTGGATTCTTTCATGCGTTAAGCTATACACCGACCCAATTATTGCGATTACCTTTGGTGTAAAACATTGGGTCACACATTTACGCCCTAAATGAACTGAGAACCATTACCTCGATGGATGAAAATCACAATTTAAATTGACTGGTAAAATTCATTGTATAGGATAATAGTCATTCATAGTCAACTAGAAAAATTTCCCACAAAAATATCGAGATATCCATCAACCATCGCGATACAGGCTACAGTTAGCATGTCAATAGTATAGAGGTATCTGCGTAAAAGTGTAGAGCGCGCGAATTTTCAGCCAATCGCAATCTTGTGCGCGTAAAGTTGCATCGCTGCTATTGGTCGTTCACTTTTACGGCGGCAGGTATTCGAGTGATGATTGGTTGTTTTGCGCAAATACCGCTGAACGTCGTATGATGTTATATGAATGTCTTGTGTGTAGTTAATCAGAGCCATTGCGTTGGTTACACGTAGTCCTCTGATGCGCCGCGGACAGCTTCAAGCAGCTGTTGTGGGCGCGCCTGTATAATCAGGATCTGCTTTTTATTCGATGCGCTGAAATATAATATTTATTTATATTAAGTCAATTTAAAGGATGGCGTTATCTATTAAATCGTACTCCATTAATTTAATGATCTTGTTTCGAAATTGTTATTTAATCACGCAAAAAATACGTTGGAAGGAAATTTGGTACATGGATAAGAAGTACATTGGCTACATAAAAGTTAAAATTTGGAATATCCTAACATTTAATCCACAGGGCTTATAATAAAGAGTGTTATATTTTAAAATGTTAATAACCCATAATGTGAAAGAAAAAATGTCAAGCCTCGGGTCCCGTATGGCGATCACTGATCATTTTCTTTATTTATAAGCAAGTAGATAATCCCTTTATGCCCTACCAAACTCAGATATTTTTTCACGTCTCCCCCGGGGATCGAACCTAGGCCCCTATCGGTTGTAACGCCTAACGTGCTCACCTTTGAACTAACAAGCCAGTTGAAATAATGTCTAGCGTACTCACAATTCCTCGGCAACACCAGAGCCTGCTTATCAGTCACAGTGCAGACGTGCAGGTTGTTGTGGAACAAGTAGCGCACGGTGAGGTGCTTGTCCTCGCCCACGCACGGGTCGTAGAAGCCCGCCAGCTCCGACTGGAAGGAAAACATTATAAGCCAACTTCAAAAACGGGGAGTTTCTATTTTTGTATGTATGTTACCGCATATTCTTTATGAATTGAACAGAGGAGTGTACGTGTGGTCCGGTGTGGAAATTTAAAAATTTAAGTCTGCTCTAAATTTGGAAGATACTCCAAGAAACTCTCTCACACAGGAAAACCATTACCTGCCCAAGGCACTACCACCCCTACAAAAGCTCTCCTTTCCTTGTTCAATCATTTCTCTTTATATCCTTAATTATATTCATAAGCTAAGATCACGAGAACCACATAAACTAGAGGTCAGACACATTTTTAATGTAAAAAGTGAAATACTAAATTAAAAATCCATATCGGGAGCCAACTATTTTTTGGTTTAACAAATACTAGCGACCCGCCCCGGCTTCGCACGGGTGCAATGCTGATATACTATCGCGGAGTTTTCTGTAGACCTTTTCATTGTGTACAATACTTAGTTCATTATTTTGATAAATCTCGTAGGATTCAGCCTGCGTTTGCAATGTAAGCGGAAAAAATGTAATTATTTGCGACATCACATTAGAAACCTCAAAAATAACAGTATTTGTCCACTATTTAATGGATGATATTATACATAAAAACCTTCCTCATGAGTTACTCTATCTATTAAAAAAAACCGCATCAAAATCCGTTGCGTAGTTTTAAAGATTTGAGCGTTCATAGGGACATACAACATGACACATGACAGAAAAAGCGACTTTGTTTTATACTATGTAGTGATATTAAAAAATATTTTCATATGTATAAAACAGGTTCATTTATTAATTTTTCATTACAAACAAACAAAGTTTATCTCTTTATAATATTGGTGTATTAAATTAGCAATAGTTTAAAAAATTATTGGAGGGAGCTGTATTAACCTCTTATAACCAATTGCCTGCAAGGTTGCTTGACTGCGCATCTAATTTATTTTATTTATTTATTTATATCAGGCATCATGTAGTTACAGTTAATAGATCTTAAATAACTTAAAACTACGGCCCATAAAAACTAAGCACTAAAATTGCTGATCTCATCCATGTTGTCGATGGCATTTTGAATGAACGCCAACAGCTCATTTACAATGAGTTTTTTAGGACTCATTGTGTAACTTGCATGCATCGGCAAAAGCCGCGCGTAACGCGAATTATTTATTCGTGACAAATCGGTACGCGCTTAGTATCAGATCTAAAACTGTCTAGTGGTTGCAACTTTGACTACAGATCGAGGGGCCCCGGGTTCGATTCCCGGGTGGGGCCAGAAAAAAAAGAATTATTAGGATTTTTCTGACAAAGAAATCATAGTAACAGCCCTGAGTCTGGAAGTTGGCGGTATTGGAACACGACCGTGCCCTGGAGAGCACGTGTCGCCGTCGGTCCTGCGCCTGAACTCTCTCCGGTCGTGTCGGTCTGCCGTCCCATCGGGTTATGAGAGTAAAAAGGAAAGGAGAGTGCACTTGTGTTCGCGCGTACACTTGTGCACTATAATATCTCCTGCGCAGCTGGCTAGTCTCTGTTGAGATTGGCCACCATGGCCGAAATCGGACAGGGGAGCTATTATTATTATTTATTCAAACTGCACTCACCTTGCTAGCCTCGAGCAACTCCAGCCTGGAGTCCTTGATGAGGCACTGCAGCGGCACGGTGACGTCGATCACCTCGCTGTAAGCGCTCGGCGACTCGGGCGCACCGTCACCGATCTCCTCGGTGGCTGTCTCGTGGCTCGATGCGCCTGGAATTAACACAATATTTAAAGAAAAAATATTTATTTTAAAAAATATACTCGATAGACTGTATTGTCACTTCTTGATGGAAATGCATTTTATAATATTTTATAGAATTGACACTATTTTTTACACTATTTCCACATTTATTTATAGACTTAGGAAGGTAGTGGCACTACCTGACGATGATTGTTCGAAACCGGTTGTAAATTTAATAAAGTCTATAAATAAATGTGGAAATATTGTAAAAAATAGTTTCAATTCTATAAAATATTATTTCAAAAAACACAAAATAAAATGTAAATTACAACAATATGTGGAAATTGGTTGGTGTACTGTGTTTTTGGAAAAAGGTTTGGCATGCATCCCAACACTGATTTTCTGCCTAAACCTAAAGAGGGAATTTAAAAAAGCGAAAATGAATAAAACGTGTATTATAAATAGTGATAAGGATATCGAAATGTGGTGACTTATATTTAAACAGATAGAGTACAGATTTATAGTATTGATTAATTGTTTGTTTGTGACTTCTAATCTGTACAGAATATGCTGTTAATGAAGGTAATGTATGGTTCAGCCTAACCACATTCTAAATAATACACACTATGGTAATGTATACAGTATCTCCAATCTCGATCAACAAAAGTGGACATTCTCCAGTCGCGTCACAGAGATGACGTAGATTGGTTTTCAAAAAATTTAAATAATATTAACGATATTTGCTCGAACAGACTGCATTTTAAATTGTTCGCTAGATAAAATAAAGGTTATAATGAACAGAGCGAAACATGTACAAAATTTTTTTCTCAGAGAGTACAGAATTTGTGTACTCTCTGACGCTTTTTCAAATGTCAAACACCATGCAATCACAATGTTTATCTAATACGACAGCATAACTTAGCTTATACTGCGTCCAAGACAGTGGTTAACAAAGTTATTATTATTTATACTATATCAAAGTGTTTCTAAAGCTCAGGATCGAAAAGAAGACCAATCTTCATAATAGTATCATTTAGGTTATCCGAAAAGTTCCATGTGAACATCAAAATTAGGGCTCATACAAGTTTTAAATATATTATTAATAATCTTATTTAAAATTGATATGGATTTTCAAAAATACCAACACAGTTAATTTTTGATTTGATAATAATTACCTGAAGGCAGTTTCCCATACAATGCTTTGATTATAACTAAACCCTTCTTCTTTTCCTCGTCACCCCTATTTCTTGAATATGTCTCTCTCATGAGCTCTACAGTTGCTCTTGCTTGTCTTTGCATTTCTTGTAACCTAAAACATTAGAATAAGTATAATACAGCTCTTACTTAGAGGCTTATTTACAAGAATTAATCTATATTATTATAGTCTCCTAAAACCAATGCTAGTTGTTTTGGTTATTATACTTTAATTTTCTAATGTTACAAGTAGATTCAGCACATAAATACTTCAAGTCATCATATCAAAATAATTTGTAAGGATCCCAAAATATAGGGTATGCCTAGTTTGAGTACCAACCCTATTTATTATCGTTTTAAAGATTGCAATAATATGTAAGATATAAATAAATAAAGAAAGAACAATAAGTAACATGGTAGATAGTCAAGTCGCGACGGGAGTGAAGAGTTTTTAAAACTAAAAATACAAGACTTAATACTAGGACGGTCGATGTTAGACTGCTTTATTAATAATTAAATTTCCTTATAATCTTACTGCTAACTTAGGTCTAGCCATACTTTAAACAATAACATAGGATGTGCATTGTCGGCGTCTATACCGTATCCGTATTGACGCTGACGGTGCGTCCTGCATAGATTTGGGGTGACATGACTAAATATTATTTATTGTTAAAACAATAAGGACTATCAATTTTGTTATTCGTTATGATACAATAATTGATCCTGTTTAAAATTCATATAGGTGTAGATTAATATATTTCACATTTACCACCAGTTTAGATTATTGATGCTACCAAACAAATATTTAAAAGTTAATTATTAAAAATACTCTCATCTCATATAATAAAAGTCCTGGTAAAATTGTCATCTTTATATCTGTAATTCACTTAACTTCAGGTGAACCACGCTCAGCTTGCCTACTATAGCAAAATCAGTACCACAACACTGACCTCTCAAAGTTAGCCTCCATAGACCTCTGTCGTTCCCTCTCTTGCCGCTCCCGTTGAATGGGATCCAGGATCAGCTTCTTCAACAACAGCCAAGAAACCATAGGCACCACGGTGGCGTAGAATACTGGCGCTGGTATCACTTCCTCGCATAAATGTACTGGAACTACTATCGTTTGGGACGCACATGACCATCTAAAATAAAAAATATATATAAACATCGCCAATCGATTATATTTTTTTAACATATACAGGAAGGAATTTTGTAAACGAAATATATATATTAAAAAAATTTTGAAAGTACTCCTAATATTGTATTTCCTACAATTGTAGGAAATTTTTGAGAAATTCGAAAGTTTCATTTTTTTACAAGATTTGTGTGTCATCATTATATGCAAATATCAATAGTTAGCTGTCAAAGTTCTAAAACGTAGGTACGTTCAGTATCTGGGAGCATTGGTACCGATTGCGTGTTTTCTTAAGGACGTCACGAGCCGACTACCCTTACATTGATAATAGTCGTTCTAACTGTCAATTGACCACTTCTATTGGCCAATTGTGGAGAATCCCAGTACAGTTCTATTATCCTACTAATATTATTAAGTTTGTGAGGTTGTATGTATGAAGGTATGTGTGTTTGTTACTCTTATACACAAAAACAGAATGCTGAACAGATTGTGATGAAACTAGGTAAGGGTGCAGAAAAACATATAGGCTAATTTTGATCCCGGAATTCCCACGAGATCAGAAGTTAGATACGCGAGTGAAACCGCGGTGCGTGGATAGTGTTCAATATAATTTTACATAACTCCCAATTAGTTTCTAAAAATAAGTAGATAAACTATTTGCTATAATTTTGTACTCTTGTCTTATACATAATACTAAAACATTGTCCCTATATATTGAATGGAATTTTTTAATAAAAGATCTTTACATATATTTAGTACACTCACTTTAGTTTAAGCATAACTCCGCTTGGCACGCCCAGCATCACGGCTGCTGATACACTACTGTTTTGTGACACTTTTTTCTCTGCACCGTATTCCGCTATCGCACCGAAAGTTCCGAATCTGAAATAAAATATCATTAAGCATGATGGGATGAATGGAACATAGTGCTCTTCCTCCATTTTACACTAAACTTTTGAACACAAATAACGCAAAGCAATTTTTGTTAAAAATAAACTAGTTTTATAAAATTAACAGAAAATTTAACATTTCATACAGTAAGTTTTATAATGTAATTTTTATGCACCAACTCACAAGTTTGATTAGTTTCTTACTTCGTTTTTATTCTTATTTTCAATTCTTACACCATTTGGTTTAACTCATATTAATTGTAATATTGATTACTAAAGGAAGTCAACTACATTGGATTAGTCTTAAATTGAGAGACTTGGTTCAATCGACTACAGTGACTGTGTCTGATCCTCTTTTTTTAAACAAACCTATACCATCTCTCAATGGTTAATGCATAAGGCATTACAACCAAGAGGTCCTGAGTTCAATCCCCAGTGGAGTTGAGACAAAAAAATGTTTTAGTATGGCATAGAAGGTTGAAGAGGAAGACGGATTTCAAATCCGCCCCATGCCTTAATTCATTTTTTTTTGTACCATCTCTAGGATTCAAATCCTGATAAGATATTAATCAGTTAAACAAAATAGTAAGTACGCCCAATAATAAAAACAGTACTTGACAGAACAAAGTGAATAAACCTAATATTTAATTCGCGAGTGCTTGCTGAGCCTAATACTTTCAGGTAAAATAATTCAGTTCGCATTTGCATTTTTTTTAAATAATGAGACAAGCAAGCAAATGATCGGAACATACTTGTGTTAGTTATTTTATTATATCCACTCACAGAAAATGGGATATAGTAGCACCTGCTTTATTGCGCAAAGCCATTACTGTTATTCCATATAGAGTTAAGAAACCATATTTTCTTCTATATTTACAACAATATCGAAAGGTTGAGGCGTATTTGTCGCTCCTCCTTGAATAATATGTATGATACTTTGCTTTGCTTTTAAAAGATAATCTTAAAATTTTAACATTCACAGAATGTATTTAAAGCAAACTAAGATCTATTGGTAAAGTAATTTGCATTTGCATTATGACTAAAGTAAAACACAATACTCACTTCAATGCTAGCCTCAACTTCATGTCATGTTGGGGCAATTTCCTCATTATATTAAAGGAAATGAAAGAGTGTGGATTTCCAATTTGAACAGCAGTATTCAAATGATATTTCTCTGAATCGCGTACATATGTAGATGTCATTGAAGATCCTCCTTGGCCCCCCACTCTGTATGTGAGATAGCCCACTGAATGTGCATCTAATTGTAAAGCCATGGCTAAAATAAAATATAATTACATTACATATATATTTTGAAGTAAATAATGTGTACATTCTTTTGATCATGTTCATGAAGAAAACTACTTTGTATTTATATCATGAAATTATTTTTATATAAATACTTATCAATAAATTCTATAGTAATATGTAATCAATTATACTTCCACATCACTTAATTCACCAATATCACAAAAATCTTATAAGACATAATTAAATCTATTTTATTTATGGACCTTGAGTCAACATGGAATTAATATGAAATTGCTATGGTATGGTGCATTTTAATAATAGTAACACCAATATCTTTTAAAATTTATCACACACTTTATTTGATTGAAATTGGATTATAAAAGTCCTATTATATTGGTTTAGTTCAAAGAACATTTTTCGTTCTTATATGAAACTTACTTGAAACAAGATTAGGTACAATTCCGCGAGGCGTGAACTGCAATCCCGTCCCACAGTTCACAAACATCAGTCTGGATATGGTCCGGAATATTTTGAACCCTAGCACTGGTCCATTGCCTATCCCACACTCCACTTCAGTCCATCCTCTCTCTGAACTTAAATGGCGATTGGACACATTCACTGAACCAGTTCCTGTGAAGAGTTAAAACTTACATCATTATACATTAAAGAAGCAATAAAGTTTGTATGTACACAGTAAGAATATTATCTGAATTTTTCTTCAACAATACTTATAGCAGATGATTTAATGGATTCAACTTTGTCAATTTTTTTTTGTTATGCATCAGTATATAATAATGGGCTTTTGTATGTTGTTTGTTTGATATCATTTATTTTATTTATTTTTTGATGTCAGTCAAATATCTTGAATAATTATATTTATACAATAAAAAAATAATAAATGCAATTTTTAAATAACATAAATGCTGTTGTTTTACGCACCTATACCATTTTGTGTTGATATATTTCCTGATAGTGTAACAGTATTCCTAAGAGTCACAGGTGCATCTATAGATTGCTGAATTGTCATCCCTGACACCTCAATGCTGGGAATAATGGATGTTTCTTCCCTATAATCATTTATGAACTATTAATGAACAACATTCAATGCAAAACATGTCATAAAATAAAAAATCAAAGAAAAACAAACAAAATAAAGCAATCTAAGGGGAAAGGTAGAAAATAAAAGCACGGGAGTAAATAAAAAAAAATAAAACTTACAAAATTTCATACTCATCATAATATTTTGTAAACATGTCAGTTGCATTTATGGACAGTGTTATAGTGCCACGAGGATTAGCACTTTGTTGTAGTCTTCTCTCTTCCCTTTCACGTTTAAGTCTGATACATAAAAAAAAATTAGTACCATAGTTACTTCAAAATACCATAATGTGTAATTGTAAAAATACAATATGAATAGTTTATAAGCCTACTTACCTTTCATATTCTTCTCTAATTTCTCTAGGAGTTCTAGTGCGGAAAATAATTTCCCAGCCATCTACTTCCAAGCCTCTCTTACCTAAAAAATAATAATAGAGTAGGGTCAACAATGAATGTTAAAAAAGTCTTTCTTCCGAGTACAAGGCATGAGTGTATTGTTTACTTGAGCTCCAAAGAAAAATTATCATGAAAGAAATTAGATTTATTTTCTTTCAATCAAAAACTTAACTGCCAATTAAACAAAAAAATAATAATTTAATTGAGTTATAAATATTTCATTCTATTATCTGATGCTTGCATTGCATTGCTTAGTACATCAATAAAATAATTGCGCAATTTCTGAATTGGCAGAATAATAAATTTAATATTATTCAAAATAATATGTAAAGGTTCGGAGAACAATTTTTTTTAATTTTACATACCTAAAGTATCATAAATGGCTCTTTTATGAGAGTCGGAGAGAACTTCATATGCCTCCTTAATTTTGTTAAATATTTGTTCAGCCCATTTTTGTTTGGTTGGATCTGTGCTATGTTTATCTGGATGAAACATTCGTGAGCATCTTCTGTATGCACTATTAATTTCTTCTGGAGTTGCCTGATAATAAAAAAACGTAACTATGAAAAAACTACACTATTCCATAATAAATAAAATGTGAATTTAGGGATAGTAATGTAAATAAGAATGCTGAGAATATTCAAATATATGGTTTTATATCAGTTTAGTACAGAAGTATCATATTTTCTTAAATTTAATTCTAATAAATGCAAAAGTAATGTTAAAAAAAAATTACTGACAGAAACCTGCTTTTCAATTTAACCTTTTTAAGATTGCAATAAGATATAGGTAATGTGTAGTATTTGAAAAAGACAATGTTTAACTTTTTTAAATATTTCAAACAATTAGTGTATATACACTAAAAATAAGATTTGGCATTAGATAAAAGCATATATTTATAACCTAAAAATTCTCATATTATTATTAATATTTCTCTACACAACTGTAATAAAAAATAACCTTTGCTACCTAGGTGCAAATATTACTAACGTGTTTTAAATTATTTTAAAACCTATACTAAATTTAGGAGTTATATAATAATGTTGCAACATTTCACAAATTTTTAAAATAAAAATCAATATAAAGACATATTTACCGTTTTTGAGACATTTAATAACTGGTAATAATTATCTTCAATTAAAAGGTTATCCCCGTCTTCTTCCATCATCTAAAATATCTTAAAACATCTAAAAAATAAATAACTGATAAATTTCCTAGAGCCGCCGCACTGTCAGCTGAATTGAATTGAAATCCATAGATATGAATCATAAATTATAGACAAAATTGCTCGTAGGCCATAGCCCAAGAATTTAACTTTTTTTTAACAGAAACGCTAAACGAACAACTCTTTTTGTGTTTCTTATTCTTAAAATAAAATAAGATTAAAATAATTGGAACATAGTAGATTCTAACCCTGATTACCAAATTGTACTAAGAAAGTAATGAAATAAAATGAAATGAAAACAACTTTATTGTGTGTACAATAATAATAAAAGAATGGAAATAAAACACAGAAATAATAAAAGGTAATTCCTTTCTAAAATACTATTAATATTGATATGTTATGTATTGGTTACATTTTGACTACACATCAATAGCTTTCGTGTTCAAACCTTGGATAGGTTTAATATTAAATTTTATAAAACATTGTATTCAGTATCACATGGGTATTTAGGATGTTATAACTGATAAAGTGACTTCTGAAAAGACGTTAATATTTTGTAGGTCATTTTATAGGTTGGCTCACTATTTGGATAAATACAATTGAAGTTATTTTCTGCTAAATAATTATTTATTTTATTTTTGTCACATAAAAATATACAGAAACCAATCATCTCTGAAACATAATTTTTTCTATAACAATTCTATTTACTATGGTTCAATATTTTGAACTGTCAGCTGTCATTTGTCATTGTCAATCACAACGAATTACGAATACTTAGCTCATATATTTCTAGTTATCTGTGATCATAAACTACTCGAGTGACCGACGTTATAATGTTGAAAAAATTGAATATTTCTTTTCAAATGTCCCGTTAAGTTTTTTGTTGTAAATGTTAAATAACATTTTTCATTGTCTTAGTGGTGGAGTAATATAAAACATTTCTAAGGTAATATTTTTTTTAAGAAGAAACCAATCGTCCTGTGCTTTCTGTTTTTTAAATATAATGTTTGGTATCTGTTATGATTTTGTTTTTATCCGCATTATCATTAATTCGTTTAAATTCAGTTAAGTATAATTAAACGCTACAAAATTTTTTCGAGTGTCTCCTTTTGGAAATGTCGTTTGTGTAGGTGTAGTGTAACTTATAAGGAATAATGAAGTGGCTGTTTTGACTTCGTATATTAGTACGTGGTTACACTTTTGTGCGCATGGTGAATATTTAATAGTAATCAAATTTCTCCCGTTGGTATTTATGTATGATGTGTCAGAGATGCACCAATGATTTTGCTATGTATGAAACATGATGGCTTTCGCTAGGAACGTAAGTTATACTCGAAAGATCGCAGCGAAAGTCGTAATGAGCAATGCGGGTATTTAATCTCATCATCTGCAATGCTAATAGTGTTTCTTTTTTAATAAAAATAATGCTAACAACATGTAATTTCTGAACTTATATTTCTATGCAAATGTAATAATCACCTTCTACTGCTTCTGGATGTCATGCATTCCACTATCAGATCAAACTCAATTGCCAAATCTTTCCATTTAGATATTTTATTTATTTTTTTGAAATGAAATAATTATCATTTTTCTCATTCAGAAGCAATATAGACATCAAATTATGATTCAAGCATAATAACAATTGTGTTCTGTTAAATAGTATTTTCTTCTTTGAAAATTTTACTCACACTCTGTTGCTTAATCAGAAAAGTCTCTTACCAACTGGAAATAAATGATTTATATAGCATCATCCTATAGAAAAAAAAATCTTCTGATGATGCATTATCATAAGAAGATTATGGATCTTGACCTATTAGACTATACTTCTATTGTCGTATATCCTTAAAGTACTATTTACATACCTTTTAAGTTTTATATTTTATTTTTGTTCAAAATTTACATCTTGATATTCAAGTATTTACTAACAGGAAATTGTCTTTTAAAGGATCTACACAATAAAGGTGGTTCAACATGCCATCTTCACACCTCAACCTACGAGAGGATGATGTAGTTCGCCTGGCTTTAGAGTTTCTTCACAACAGAGACTTGCATATAACACAACTGTCACTGGAAAGAGAAACAGGTGTCATAAATGGCAACTACGCAGATGATGTGTTGTTTTTACGACAACTCATCTTAGATGGCCAATGGGACGATGTTTTAGAGTTTATCCAGCCACTCAGCACTCTCAAAGCATTTGAAGCAGATAAGTTTAATTACGCTATTTTGCGACATAAATATATAGAACTGCTCTGTATACGATCTGAAATAAAGGCCTATAACAATGTTGAAAATATTGTCGATGAAGTAGTAAAAGTCTTAAGTGACTTAGAAAAAGTTGCGCCTTCCAAAGAAGAATACTCAAATTTATGCTTACTTTTAACATTACCTAGTATCACAGACCATGCACAATTTAAGAAATGGAATCCGAGCAATGCGCGTGTGCAATGCTTCCGAGAAGTGTATCCACTTGTAGAGCAGTTTTTGCCGTGTGATAAGAAATCTAGTGGCACAGTGCCTAAATGTGCAAAAAATGATCGGTTAATGCAGTTACTTATAAAAGGAATTTTATATGAATCTTGTGTGAATTATTGTCAAGCGAAAGCAACTGGTTCCAAGGAGGCACAGTCTAACGAGGTTCAATTTTCGCGCTTACTAGATGGGTCAGGTTTTGATGAATCCGATTTAAGCTTGCTGTCTTGGCTGCAATCTATACCGGCAGAAACGTTTAGTGTTCCTTTCGAGCAAAGGATGTTGGATGTAGATGTAGAAAAATTAGAGCGGCCATCATTGCACACGTCATGGACAGAACACATGCTTGTAACTCCAATCAAACCTCGCACATTCCCACACTTGGCGATGCCATTTAGGAGACCACGTTCGGCAGCAGATGCTATGACAAGATCACTGCGGCCGCTTCCCGACGGGGCACCTCGCCATCCTGCACTCATGGCTCTATCGGCTATAGATTATGGCCCAACATCGTCATACTTTGCCGGATTTCATTTAACGGGGATAAAAGGAAGCAAATTAATGAATACGTCGGTGGATCGGTTGTTCGACACCAAAAACAACGATAGTATCTATAACGGTTTGAATGAAATTTTGAAACCGATCGACGAGACGTTAAAACCAATTGGCGAGTCGAAAACGAACGAAAGCAGTATCGGAGCGTCCACTGCTACCACACCCGAACACAGGGGACAAGATTATTCTGTGTCAACGTCTATTTCAACGACTGCGCCTGTGACGGAACGCACACTGTTGCCGGAGAGACCGCTCCCGGCACAAGTTGCGTTGCCCGGCGCGGACGGTGACTTTAGACGCGAACTGTTAAAAGAATATCAAATTCAAAAGCAGAGAGAATGTGATGATTATCTACGTAATCTTTGTTCGTCTGACTTGAGGCCGCAGAAACCGTAAGTTACGTTTTAACGCACTCGTATATCTATCTCAAACGTAAAATGCTTTTGTATTTATGTGGTATTGTATCTGTTTCAGGGTGGAGCAAATAAGTGATGCTGCATCCGCTGTTCCTACGGTTGTCAAGTATAACCAGAAGACGACACCGGAACCGAATAACAAAATGAACGATCAAATACTCATGAGGTAAACTTATTTTACTATTTTAATAATTATTTGTATACAAATACGCGAAGCGACGGCATAATAGCATTAGCGTATAATATGAAAACTTAAAAATGTGCGATATGGCATTTATATTATAGCTACAATAGCGCACATATTGCGCTATAATTCTATTACGGTGTATTTGGTACGGTACAGCGCACACGCAATTTGTTCTGTTCCTTTGCCCAGGGCACGTTGAATGTGTAACGAGCCGATAAATTACCGCAAGAGACTTGCTCAAATTAAATTTAGATATTCAAACAGATTTTTATCAAACTTGCGACTTTTTTGTCTTTGTAGATAAGATAGATTTGCTAAGTTATTTCAATAATAATACCACAGCTGAAAACTACATCAACTGCGATTGCAAAGGATATAATTGATAATTACTTATTCAGGATTCATTAAAAATATTTAATATGTGTTCGTTGTATTCCAGGGAGAACGAAATGACGGACACGATAGAAGTGCAAGAAGCTGTAAACGTAAGATTTTATCGTATTATAAAATTAATAACGCTTAAATTTAATTTAACAAAAATATCCCAACATCACGAAAAAATGTTTTGCTATCAGAACAAATTTCATAACATACTTTTTCTTCATAGATATTGAATAGGTTTAATAATTAATATGCAAGCGACGTTATGCTCGTACCAACGTATTTTAATTCGTAAACTGGTTTACACTTGCCAATTGAAAAGTGAAATGAAGTTATCAATAAATACATGTTAAGTTTTGTAGTGATTAGAATTAATTTATTTATAAATAGAATCAGATTTACATAGCCGTATGTTGTGCAATTGCATGCTTTGACTATTTTCAGTTTTTTTACTCAGAATTTTCTTTGTTTGCTGTTAAATTATTAGTGAATTAAACGAATTAAAAACGAACGTAAGTATTTGAACATGGTTCCAACTACCATGTAAGGTTTAAACAAGAAGGTTTTATACGCGAAAATTTAAGATGCCATGTTTAGAAAACATTAAGTAAACTTAAATTTTCCAACAGGATCTTTGCTGTACAATGCTCGATTTTACTCTAACTAAAACTTTTATTTTATTGATATCTGTATAATAATACAAGCCGCGCCCCGCGGTTTCACCCATGTAACTTCTGATCCTGTGGCAACTCCAAGATTTAAAGTATCATGTATGTTATTCTGGACCCTTACCTCTATGTATACCAAGTTTCATCATAATCGGATCACTCATTTTTTCGTGTAGGAATAACAAACACACATACCTACATGCTCACAAACTTTCGCATTTATAATATTAGTAGGATTAATGTGCATATATCTTTAAGTACATCTGGATCGTTTCCGTCGATTAGGATTGTAATGAGAAATATTAGATTTAAAAAGAAAGTACAAAGTCAAACAATTGGACTTTCTTAATTTTTAGACAAACGACTAACGTTTTATGATCATAGAATGTACTGTAGTTATCAGTTGATCGTCATTTCACCGGCCCATTCGGCGCCGGTCGGCTGAGCACGGTTTTCCGAATGCATTTTCCACTCATTGCGCCCAATGCTCGATGAAATTGTACTGGTTACGTGCATTTACTCTCGGTTCATGATCAATTTACTTGTGATTTGAATATTTAGTAGCATATTTTGAATGGTTAATACTAAAATTTATAACAATTAATGTAACTTTGACGACTTTAAAATATCATCAATTCACCTGGAAAACCAATAACAATAACAAACTACTACTACGAAATTACCAGTATTTTATTCACTGTAGACGATAAATAATAAACCCAGTAGATGTAAATTATAATAAGCTTATTGTCTGCAATTCCGTTGTTAATAATAAATGTATATACGATGCTGTTCTAATTTGTAAAAAACTTTTAATTTCTTGTAAATATTTTATTGTATTGAAAGACATTTAAAGGATGTACCCAAATAACAGTCTTCCTTCATTGATAAAAACAGGGATTCCGGTCGTTGTAATTTCTTGTTCCATAGAACATTAACCAACAGACGAATATTACGTAAAAGTTACGATTAATTAATTTAATATTTTATGAATATTATTGACACGGTAAACGTGCCTTTTTTATTACAACATTTTAAGTGTTAATGAAATATTTACATTATATTTAATAAAAATGCTTTTTAAAGTTTATTAAACATTATTATTTAATCCAACGTTTCGAACACTATACAGCGAGCGTGGATTTTTATTCAATATTTTATTATATGTATTGATGAAAAGTACTCGCATTCATTTTTTTTTATTTATAATTTTTTCAAGCTCATCGTTGTAATATCACACTAGATCAAAGGTTCAACAATAAATTTTAGTGTCGCGATGGTGCTCCGCAGTGTCCATACGTTATATTGAGTGAACATCACAACACATTTGAATCTTTTTGAACATCATTCTCATTTTAAATTTATATCTGCATATCGTGGATTTATAAGTTAATATGATTAAAATATAATATATTATTGATTCCTGTCTTCCTTAACGGACTGCCGGTTACATAACGTACAGCCTTAAATACTCGGCATCATTACTGACACTTGTTGACACACATAAGTGGATTACATTTGTAATCGCCGAACCAATTCACCGATTACCACAACGCCTTTTATATAAATTGTAGCAATTGTGACGATTACATTATTTGCGTTGCGTTACAACGAGGTATGAGGTTTTTATTCATTAATTTACTTGTATTTTTATTTTTATATTACATTTATCTTGTTAAATGTTGTAATATGATTTTATTATCTATACTAATATTATTAAGAGGAAAGATATTTTTGATTGTGTGTTTGTATTGAGTAGGCTTCGAAATTACAGGACCGATTTGGATGAAATTTTGTACATACATTTTTTAAAACTCCAGGATTGACATAGTTTTTATCCCGAAAATCTTATGGGATTTTATTATTAACGGATATATGTGCATATGTGTTTATTATGTATTATTTTGAGGTTCAATTTATTACTTGTATAAATGCATATTATGGTGATAATTATGTATATATCTATTCGAAAAATAATCTTAACACTGGGAATACACCGGTTTTCTTTTTTTATAAGTTCTTAGTATATTTCAAACTTATTACACGTAACATAAACAGATATATTTATCATAAAAATGAGATATTGACATTCATTCCTATGAATTATTTAATAACCAACACGTTCCTTAACATATTAACATAGTTATGTAATAGTTATTATATTGAATACATTTAACAAATCGGTCGTCTATAAAAGTGATATGTTTTAGAAAGTTTAATTTTAGACAGTGTATATTAAGTGGTTGCTAGCATTATGTTAATGATAAGTTAATTATGTTTAGTTTTGAATCTGCACTTTGTTGCACAAAGAATGTAGAGCAATAAATGTGATTTACAGCTAGAAAGTATTGTTTCGTAATTGCATCTTCCGGATTTCGGTTTGACGTGATGCAAAACCGATTGACATGATATGGGAGTTGTATTGACGACCGAAATAGAAATGATTTTAATGTATAACATATGACGCCCAGGTCTATTGCGCCTGAGAGTGTGGGTTCAAATCCCATGAGTAGAAAATTATTATACACTTACTATATTACTATTGTCTGGATGTTAAATAATATGTAGTATATATTTATTTAAAAAATATGTTTGCGTATGTTTGTCAGTTTTCTCGTGCCCGTAGTACAAGTATTCCTTAGCTTGGGACTAGATGGGGTATTGTTAATTGTCCCTGAATATTTTTTTATGTACATATAAGAATAACGTTTACGCTTTGAATCATACTTTATAGTTAAGGATTTCAGGAAATAGGAATATATTACGAAGTTTAACTTACACTGCTGTGTCTAGTACTCTCGGTTTTTACTTATTAATACGCCAGATAAATAAAATATTTAATAATACTTATGGAAGGTTGTATATATGTAATTTCATGAATGTTTTATCTATCTATCCTTATAATAAATCTGTGGTCCTGTATAAAATAACTACCAGGGGATGATTAAGGATCGATACTGTAAAATTTTTGTCTGTTTCTATAACATTTATAGAAACAAAAACTACTCGACGGATTTTGACGAAACTTGGTATGATTATTTTTCATACTCCTGAGTTGGTTATAGTATACTTTACATCACGCTACAATCAATAGGAGAAGAGCAGTGAAGGGAAATGTCGGGAAAAGGAGAGAAGTTACTCCATTTTGAAAGCTTCCGTCGCGTGTGGAATGGTTAAGTCCACACAGAAATCATAAATAGGATTGACCAAAATGTCTAATAATGCGCGCGCGCCTCCACTAAAAATAGAATTTTGTAGTCCACGCGAGCGAAGTCGCGGGCGGAAGGCTTTAACCATTAAGTATGTAATAAAGACGTAAGAGAAATTGATGCTATTTTAAATATTTTTATCATTAAAAACGTTATTAATATCAATAATAAATGTGATATACTTAAAAGTAAAAAAACAACCGATAAAAGGAGAATGCCCAAATCCGTCCCTATAAA
>LQNK01000195.1:884185-908640 GCA_001586405.1 Phoebis sennae | reverse complement strand
ATATACTTAAAAGTAAAAAAACAACCGATAAAATTTGTGATAATTTTTTTTTATATTAAATGGTAAAAATATAATAAGAATTACAAAACTACGCACTTATAAAGGCACCAACAATTGGTCAAACATGACTTCACTTGAATTGATTATAATCAGATTTTTATTGCACAAATGACCTTCGAATCAGTTGACTTTCGCCCACGACTTTTTGATTACATAATCATGACATATTGAAGACGCGACACGGTAAACGATTTTTTATCGAGTCGCTTTAAAATATTACGTAATGCCTATTATACCGATGATTTATAATTAAATAGCTTATAGCAACTTATTTTTAAAATAGCCATAACAACAAAAATGGCAAAGTATTTAATTCTTTCAAAAGTTCATGCAACTTTAAAAAATTAAATCGTATTCAGAATTTGAATAAAGTTAACTTTGCAAATTGACGTTATCAAATTGTATTTGACAAAATTCTTATTTCCGAATTGTTCATTAATTGATGTTATTAATATATCCACATAATCTATCTATCTCCTAATGTAGTCCGGGTGAAACCCTCGTTGTGTGAATAAACCCGACTCAGCCCATTTTTTATATCTATATTGTTTTAAAGTAAACTATAAAGATCGTGCTCTCGGATATTAAATAATATTAGTAACTTTAATACAGCACATAAATATTGTCATCTGCAAATAGACATCTACGTTCTATGTCACGTATTTGCATAATCATTAACATCATTACAGTGTTGTTCAATCTAAAATGGTATCCGTGTTTCTAGAATGTACTGTTAACAACCTCAAAATACTTATACAAGTATTTGTTTTTAATTACATACGGTCATTATTTCCTTAAGAGGTCGTTTTATTTGGGTCAACATTCAACGTTGCGCCGTTATAGAATAAATAGATCAAATCTTATATACGAGTGAATCGGGAATGACATCAGGATGATATCATGGTGGTATTCATAAAATAACTATTAATATGCAAGTTAAATATTAATTCAGGGAACAAGAACAAATTCAGTTGTTTCATTATACGCCACGACGGTTAGGGCTTTCAGGTAATGTATTTCATGGTATTATTTCTCCATTGTGTGACAATTACTGACCTGAATTATTTTAAAAAGATTCTACTAGGATGGTTTTGTTAGGTGTAATAAGCATTTACCCAAATATGATGCAGTATTTTTAATATAAATTAATGTCAACCGTTGTTATTGTTGCAAGAATGTTCCTTACATTCATGTCTGCTAGTTATAATAATATAAATTTCATATTGATGAAGGACATAAATAACTACGTAATAATTAAGGTAGGGCTTGCATTAACATTTATAACTAGTTTATTTTAAAATAATAAATCATATTATGGACGTGAACAGAGAGTTGCAAGTGTATTATGTCATTTGCTATAGCTACTGCCGAATACTAAAACTTTGATTTTTTTTAAGTTATTCTAAGTATTTGTATTAAAGCGATATATTATCCATACACGTACAAAAATAATTTTCATACATTCGTAAAGACTCTAAATGGCTCAATTGAATAATTTTTGTGTTTTTGATTGTTATCATAATATATGTATAGAAGAAAACCCTACAAACGTAGTAAATGATTGATCTCTTGTAAAGACGTGAAATACGTTTTTTATAAGTAAAAAATCCATGCATGCAAATTATATGACAACAAAATTCTATGTGTATAATTATAGGTGGTGATTTCATACTGTACCTCCGCGCAAGTAAGGTTAAAATATTAGCAAAATATTCCTCTACAGTGTATGCATAACGACGTGTATATTAGTTACATATAATTCGATTTAAGTTCATTTGCGAGAGGGGTTTTTATATATATATACTTGCAAAAGTAAAACATTTCATCCTACCAATATTAAGAATGTAAATTTGGGAGTTTGTATGGTATGGATGTATGTTTGTTACTCTTCCACGTAAAAACTTCTGAACTGATATAACTTTGTATACATAAAGTAAGGATCCAGAGTAACTCATAGGCTACTTTTAATCCCGACATTTCCATGGGATCAGAAGTTATGCGGGTGAAACCGCGATGGCAAGTTGGTTCTATTTTCCGATTTACTTTTTTATGAATATATTTGAATCGTTAGTTAATGTTGTACCTTGTAGAAGCCTTTCTATATTTGCAACGAAAGGAACGAAATTCCATTAAAATATTGTATCGTTTTATCGCATTGGTTTATATTTATTTAGGAAATGAGAACATAGATACTTCTCGTTGACTTAGGTCTCAACATTTTTCTGAAAGTCTTTGATAGTGCGCTCTTCATCCATAAGGTTTTTACAGAAATTTGGTACCATCAATTCATTTGCGTATTAAATATAATTGTTACAATCACGGCTATAAACGAAGAGCTGTATCATGGTCGGTGCACTGAACCACCAGAATGAGCGGCGTAAAATTTTTAGTTAGTCATTAATTGTATTCGCTTTCTAATTATCATTTGAGGCCTTCTATGCTTATTTCAAACTGTATTAAATAATACGTTTGGATTGCTACATTACTTGCTTTAAAATCAAGACCTTCGGAATGTGCTCAAACACATGAAGGGATCAATGTCACAAATGTTTACAAAACAATGTATGTTGTATGAATCAGTATGGTTTCTTTTTTTGAGAATACAAAAAAGGCCTGAATACCGAAGTCAACAGTCATCCGACTAACTGTATGTAAACCATATAAATTGATTTTAAGCGTATTGTTATTTAAAGTTTCTTTTCTTATTGTTGTAAGTACCTAATGTACATATATTAAAGTAAAATGTTTTAGATATCGGATTGTCAGTTATTTATTTAATCGATTAGATCATTCTTGATAATTTATAACTTTTTCTTGTATGCAGGATTTGGTTTGTTTACTTTTTAATTTTAACTTTAGCGCAAGCTTAAGATTAATTGTTTAGTATATATCTAGCTATCATAGCAAAAAATATATTACAGTAGTATTTATTGAAGACTAAAAAGATGTAGCAATCAAAACTATGTAGATTAAATGGGTCAGAGAGATAGTGAAGATTTATTTCTAGTGTTAGTTACTAACATAATTTTAGAGCGGTTCATAAAGACAATTTAAGGAAAATGGTGGATAAATGAATAGTATGTTATAATGTTCTATTTTATTACAAGCCTAAGTTATTTGCCACCTTCACGTTATTACACCTTATCAGGACGCATAAACTAGTTGGTTCTACAAGTTTCCGCGGTACGATATACCTTTGTTTGAATTTATAACATTGAGCGTAGGATTGTTCTGTTAATTATTGTTGTATAATTTTATGGTCGCCACTGCTTTAATGACAAATGGCTTGTTGTCAACATTATCCAAATATATAGATGAAATAGAACCGCATATATGTGACCTTCGACTGAACTTGAGAAGCGCCCACGCGTAACGTGTAGTTATTGATATGTACTTTGTTTAACTATTATTTACCTCCTTGTCACCTATATTTGCTTACATCCACGTTATAATTGTAGGACACTTTGATAATCGTGGTCTCATTGCGCGCGCGCATGCCGCTGTGAGTCATCGGTAAGCGTTCTGCGCACAATGCCGTCCGCACAGTCCAGTCGCGTCGCGGCGAACTTAGAGGACATACATATTTCTTAATTTTCGCTTATGCGTTTACGAGATCGATTACGAAAAACTGTGATAAGGATATTTATTGGATCGTGAATAAACAGTTCAACATCGCGCGAATTGATAAGTATCAGTGAAAATGACGGCAGTGAAAAAAGCTTTGGCTATGCGCCAGCTGGACTCGATGTTTGGGACCATGACTTTAGAGGGAGAGGGTCGCCACTCTCCATTAGTTAGCTCCACCATAGAGCACGACCCTCACTGCGATGTGCACGGCCGCTGCAGTACTCCCTACAGATCGTCATTATACCTTCACAGTAGGGAGTCTACGCCGGGATATTACCGGGACTGTATATCACCCACAAATGGACTTATAATAAGGTCTGTATCAAAGTTTTAAGAGTGAAAATGAGTTACATTTTTGAGTTGTTTCTAATTCCAATATATCGTAGCAGGCGACGGGGTTCAATGGGCCTGTCAGCGTCACCGGCAAGAGAGATCGAACATCCATCGACGTTTCCTAGTATACTCAGACGCGATCGGTACAGCCCCTCTCAAACCCCTCCCAGACGAGATACGCCGAGTCCAACACAAAAATACAACTCCAAAAGACATTCAATGGGGTCTTTCCCGAATCTTTCGCGATGTAATGTTGTGAATTATAACAGACGTGACTCTGTCACTAGCAACAATATCAGAGATATGAAGCGAGACTACGTCGGTTCAACCAGTTCTTTATCAAGGAAGAGCTCCATCGATACCAAGAAATCTTCTACAGATTCATTAGACAATTGGCATATAAGCTGGGACGCCGATCGGTACCGATCAGAATCACCATTGCTACATGACGACAGACTCTCATATGGGCATAATAAGGTAATTGTCTTGAACAGTTAAACATTATTTCTGCGTCCGCTATTTCGAACAACATCCTTCATAATATCTTGATATACTTATTATAACAAATAATGCAATACGCTTCGCAAGTGCAAGTAGAATGAGGACCTGACATAATTTAAATTTTCAAGTGATTTGCGGTATTTTACGTTGGTAAATTATTTTATTTGTATATAGTTATTGATGTTACAAGTTGGGTGAAAAAGAAGATTTTATTGAATTAGATTATGCGAGCTATCCATGACCATTATTACTGCATTTGCAATATTTTATTTTTATACATTCCGTTATACGATCGGCGAGCGTGAAATTCAGTTACTATTTTCCAATTTTTTATCTTTCAGGTATGAATTTCGAATATTGCACAAATTACGGTTATCTAACAAAATCACGCGATTCCATGTACATATTATACTATATCATACGCAACAAGGATGTAAAAATGAATTTATTACGTAAAGGAACGATAGGCATGTATGTTTAATGTAAATAATAATACAGTTCGTTTATTGCTCGTGTTTTTCGATTTTATATAAGACAAATATAATAGCAGTGGCAGTAAGATAACATCGGAGTTGTCCTGGTATCTTTACATGGAGCGGTGGTTGGCGGGCCGCGGCTTCGTCCGGTGCGACCTACACAGCCTTAAATGGACATGTCACTGACGACTAGCGCTCGTCACGACTAAATAACGTCAATATTCAATATTTACACTAAGGCTGACATATGCAAAGCGTGCTCAGACGTTCCTCAGACATTTTCTCGACTCATTCTAACTTGATATCTATAACGCATTCCTAGGACTTAGTAACTTCACTGCATGTTTGGCAATATACTACAGCTGGATTATAAACAGTCAAGCCTTACTCGAGAGTAAAATCTAAAATATTACGTTCTATAAATACCTGTCTTAGTCTTAGTTTCGAGAGTTGTACGGTCTACGTTTCAATTGCTTTAATCGAAATAATCGCAGTCCTTGAAGTATTGATAAACTAGGTGCCTCATTAGGCATTGATAAACTAATCAAATGGAAATCTAAATTTGAATTTAATTTACATACATGAACGTTTAAGGAAAATGCAATAGGAAAACATAATTCGAAAGCATCGCAATTGAGCAACTATGTAGCCTTTTGATAGTATGAACAAAGGTTCAATTGAATGGTAATAATATGCTTGTATAAGGATCCGAAAATGTTAGTGTGATCTTACTGGAAGTTCAGATGATTTAAACGAACTTAGTAATAAATAAAGCCGTGTTAGTGTGGGTTTTGACTTGATCTAGTAATATTTAGCAAATTGGGTTATTGGTTTGTATTCAAGCGCTCATTTTAAAATAACTTTGTATAACTCATGTTCATGGAATTATGTGAAAATGTGTGACATAATACATGCAAAATGACTAATGTCTGATGACTTTTGTATCGATGATTTCACAAGTTGTTGATTGTTTTTTAGTTTTATAATGTAACCGAAAATGTTAATATATGTGTGTTATCATGCGCTTGTTTGTATCAAACGTCATTGTTATTTTGAGGTACGTCACTTATTTATAAACAAGTAAATTGTTTTATTATTTCAACCTAACTGCAAAGAACACAACAAGAACAAGATCTATTAATTATTAATAATCGAATTTTCTAAATATATTAATTCTAGAATATTAAGAACTAGCGCTATCAATTACAGTACTCAAAGGTGAAAAAATAAATAATAAAGGAAAAATTAATCTTATTTCCGGTCGTTGATTTTGTATTTAATCCGTTATTCATTTGTATGAATTATTAGGTAATTAAGCTTAAGACAATATACAGTTATCTTGATAGATCACGGAGAAAATTTCAAAGTGAAAGTTTTTCAGACAATTTGTTTCTGAGTCAATTTTCTTTCAGAACTTTAAGTGAATTAGTATACAAATTTATTTTCGATTGCACAATTTGGAATCCTAACACTAGCACTATAATGATCAACTACAAAGACGGAAAAATATTGTCAATTTAGACATACATTTACTTACAACGAAACGTACACAACTATAAAAATGTATTTGAGGCAAATTTAAATTTTAGGATATTATTTATACCTAAAAATAATATTCACAAAAGACAGCTCTTTTTCGTGCGCTTACTACATGCCTTCTAAAAACTTAGCCCCTTTACTCACCAGCCAGGTCTGCAGTTCCATGTAGAGGTATAATAGGAGAGGCATCAGACAAGTTTTCGGCTTGCCTCAAACACATGCCTGCCTCAAAAAATGGTGCCTGCTATCGGATTATAATAGGCATAAAACATATTATATCGAAAATAATAGAAAGAGAAATATATTTTTTTTTAATTTCGGTTAATTCGTCACGTAAATAACATAAATTGTATTATATATTCCTTAATAGGCTAACAATCATTGAAGCGAATTAATCTAAACTAGATGTTTCGCGCGGCTTCGCTCCCGTAGCATAATGTTATAACATCTATCTATAATATAACCTTTGTTACTCGTGGATAATGTAGCCTTTGAATGGTGAAAGAATTTTTAATATCGGCCCAGTAGTTTTGGAGCCTATTCATTACAAACAAAGTTTTCCTCTTTATAATATTAGTGTAGATAAATAATCACAATCATAGTTTCATTGTCAGTACACGATATACGTAGTAAGCTAGCAATCCTTCATATGCAGTGTCGTGTTACCTAGAGCATTCTGTCACAGTCTAGTTGTTAATTAATAACATTTATTACGAACATTACACATATGATGCGTCCGGAGACTGTTATCCAATACGCCATTGTTTTGATGGAATTTAGAAGGTCTTGTTGGCTTTGTCTATATAGTTTATTATCATTCTAACAACATATTATCATTGTCTTAGAACGAGTATGGTTTTCATGGCATCATACTTTTATTTAACTAAATAGACTTGAATAATAATTTACTTCGATTGTCGGATATATTGTTGTAAATTTTTGCTTTTGGACACCGTCGAATCAATCGTCCTACTGATTACCCTTTTACGAACAACGAAGTACTGCAATTCAGATTTACTACAGACTTATATATTTAACTAGCTTTCCGCCCGCGGCTTCGCACGCGTGGGCTACTAATTTCTGTATTTTTAGAGGAGCACAACAAAAGTTTAAAAAAATATCGATATACGCGTATGTTTATAGTTATTTTTTATAATTTTCTATGGAAATAGGTTTGACCAAAATCGCACAGTGCGCGCGCCTCTTTAAAAATACAGAAAATCGAAGCCCACGCGATCGAAGCCGCGGGCAGAGAGTTAGTTATTTTTTGAAGGTTTTCAGGAATAATTGAGTGTTTTAACGTCTTAATCTATACGTTAAGAGTATAAAAAGCCATGTCCGCAACTCAACCAAAATCTCACATTGTCACGTGGTATGACATTTTCACGGCTTTAGAAGCATATATCTCAAAAAATATCTATTTTAGCAGAAAACGCATTTAGAAACCTCAATATCATTTTAAGGACCTTTTCAATGAAACCTCACCCAATGATGTATTCGCGAATTTATTTTTTTACCCTCCGTTTACATGTATGGAGAGCCACCCTAAAAATATTTTTTTTTAAATAAAATATAGCCTATAAGTTGCACCTAATATTGGTCTATCAGCATGTGAAATTTTATAAAAATCTGCGCAGTGGTTATTACGTGATTGACGCACATACAAACAGATAAACATATAAACAGACAAACAGAAAAAAAAAATTTTAACCATGGTTTGGGTATCTATAGAACATACATATTACATATCAATTATTCTTTTTCAAAAATATTCAATGTACAGAAATGGTTCGGTTACTGTTTTATTATATGTATATAGATGTAGTTTCTGTAACATCCTAATTGTATTTATCTTAACGATCTTAATATCACTGTTGCAATATTGGATCGTACAATTCACACAAATTCTCCCATGATCCTTTGTACGTCTATCAATTAATTGTTTAATCTGTGTCTCCTAGTTGGTTTAGATGGTTGACTAAATTGATCGGGAATTGGCTTTAGTGCTGTTAATTATTGGACGTAATTATCGTGTTGTTCCCTTGTTGTAAGACAAAGGAATGTGATTACAATAAAACGTATTTTATAGATTCCTCTTTCAAAGCTATTTGGCAGAAAAGTTTCTGTATGACTCGGCTTTTCAGCTAAGTATAAGAATTTAGGAGAGGGGAGAACATGTTTTTGTCTTCCGTTATAAACGCAGACATATATTCAGTGGCAATATATTAATTTAAATAACGTTTCTATTAAACGGAAAGTAATATGGTAATATTTTTTTACGGTATGGCATCAGAATGGCAGTAACCATAATAAAAATAGTGCATTTTCTTTTGATTCAAGTAATCCTGATTGTATTTTACAATTTTTGTATTATTCAGTACTTTTCAATAAAGTGATCAAGAATTCTTTAATAAAGTGTTATTATCTGTCCTCTAAATTCGCTGATACGTCATTTTTATTAACTAATGGCGATAATTTATTTCTACGTTAAACATAGTATAGTTTCGTGATAGCGATTTTAAATTTTAAGCCATAGATAACAGTTTTTAATAGACTATATACAAACTATTTTTAAATAATTGTTATCCGATGCGTCAATGTTTGAACTCTACATATTTCACATGGAGGTTTTTCGGTAAACTATGAGTCATTGTTGTGTACTGACGTAACTTTTGTTATGGTTTTTGCGGGTAATATCGAAGGATAGTGTTTTATCGAATTCGATTACAACGTACCAATAATGTTTTCAATTTAAATATTTCTTCAAAAACGTATATGAACCCCACACTAAGACTTTTAAAACACGGACGTGGTAATAGCAGACTTGTTTTGAAATTTACAGTTTAAAATGTATTTTTATAGTCCAATAATTGACTAAACTTCGTCAAGCTCAATGCGTAAAGTGATTCGGGTCATAAAATTCCAATAATCGTTAGTTGTAAACTACGTCTACATTAGAACTCATTAAAGGGATAAATATATATTTTTATATAAATTAAATAAATACAGTCAGTTATGTTAACATAACACACATTGATTATTTGTTTCTTTTAAAAATGCGTGTTCCTCCCTAGAGTATCTTTACTATTAACAATAATGTAAAAAAATATGTAACATGTTCATTCAAATAGTTAGACAAACATAGTTTATATTGCATTTACTTTATTTTGATGGATAACTCAATCATTATGCAATACCTACATCATTATATTTCAAATTGTATTTTTATCCAGAAAGGTCCCTAAATACAAAGTCATTTTCCCCAAAACATATTGAAGTATATCACAATATTTCCATCAATCGCAATATATAAAACAAATAAATTTCTTGTATTGTTTATACAACGATTCATATGTATTGTTTCTTTTTAGCTTGATTACGCAAACAAAACTCGTTAATTAAATAAAACACGGAAATGTATGTTGCTTTCAGACCTTTAAATTAATTTATTCTAATACGCTATTTATGTATCTTTTACGTAATAGACTGCTAGCCATCGGAATATTAGAGAAAAATATATTTATAGAGTACTACCAGACCCAATAGATGTTGTCTTGTATTTACTTTGACAAGTGACAGTTATGTAAACTTTTTATGATCGTTAAATTTGTTTAAGATTTCCGCAAAATTTTCTTATTTTGTTCTTGCATAAGAATCATCATACAATAAAAATCATATAAAAAATAGCCTAATCGGTCCAGACGTTCACGCCAGATGCCGTAAACCAAGAAAAAGAGGGATTCATTTTTGTATATATAGATGAATTTGTGTATTAAGTATACATATGTAACATAAGTGGTAATATGATAGGATACTTAATGCATTCATTATTCACTTGAAATGATAACTCGAAGTCATTGCTAATAATAACATTTGAAGCGTTCATTCTGGAAATTGTTATGCTTCTTCAATAATTATTTGTCCTTGTATTCACGTTACATTGTACGTGAAGTTATAATTATTGATTCATTTTTACCGCGTAGGATGCTGTAGTTTATGATGAGTTTCATCCGACATAAACTTGTTTATTATGGGAACTATATATGGTGGAGCCTTGGGTTTCCTTCGTTACGTATTAGGAGACTAATTATATGTTTTCTAGCATTATTTCAAGACGAGCGTGGGCGATCCAATATTAAGTGATTTATCTTATTTTTTATAAACAATGTTATAATGTCTCTAATTAGTTGGTAGCCGGCCATTGATTCCTAGCCTATTGTTCGACTATTGTGACAAGCGTTTATCTGTCACCATCAATTAGTAATCTACCCTTTTATCAATAAAAAATCGACTTGCAAAGTATGATCTGTTGACGAGTTCAAAGCGATCGGGCGTAAGAAAGAAGCGAAAGTTGAACGTGAGCGTGACGAAACAAACGTTGTTTCGAAAAACTCTGATTTGAATTGATCCGTACAAATTAACTGCGTGCACGCAACTAATTTGAGATTTAAATGTTCTTACGTAAATAAGAACGGAGTTGTTACTTGTAACTGTTTAATACAATGATCATTATTTCACTTATATTTCTATTTCACATTGCTAATATATAAGTAACATAAGTTTTTATGTTGTTTTTGGGATAGATTTTGTAGATTTAAGGAAAAATTTCAAGTGTTTTTAGAAACCTTACATCATTTTAAAACTCCAAATGGTTTAGATTATGTTAAAACTTTATTTGTATAGGAATATTATGAACATGCGTATGCGCTGTTTTAAAGCCATACGCTCAAGTCGACCACCCCTTTCACTTGTATTCGCATTCTACGGATCGAGCGGAACGCTAATGCGCCTTTCTCTATCCCTGTCTCTGTCGGACCCGCGGCGTCAAACTGCAATGCTAGTAGTGGGCTCGGCGTGCTCCATTCGCCGTCCACAACAACAGTAGCGTAGTTTCCACAGCAACATCCGCACGGAACCGCTATTAACGCGCTCGGATGCTCTATCGCGATCGAAATGAAGTCAAAACCGCCACAATACATCGACGTGCCGCCGTTCAGGCCATGGCCGCTGTCGCGCCAAGTGCAACCGAATTTTTATTTCCGTCCACCGGATCCCATGGAGACGCGCAATTTTAAAACTTCCTCGTCCAAGGGTTCCACCTACTCAGACTTTTCCGCAATGAGTGCATACAGTAATAAATCGCGTGATTATTATTTTTTATCGCCAAGCTACCGATCGGCAGGTGCGCCCACACCAAACGCTGCGGATTTGTACCCCAATAGGGAGAGACCTCGACAACTGCGCAATCCGAAGGCTACTTCCCCGGCTTGCCCTTGCAGTCGCTCGCGCTCATTAGAGGACGTTCGGACTGACGTTGTCACGGAGTGGGAAGATGACGATGAAAATGGCAATCGCATAGTGGCCCCAGCCACGAAATTCAGCCGAAGTGCCTATAAGGCAAATGCGGCATTTCAGAAGCAAAGTTTTCTCACTCGACATTCTATGGAAAACCTATCGGAAAAGACTCCACAAGTGCTGCCACCCAAACGCATCTCCGGCTTTCAGGTAATTGCTCGACTTTCTACTGAGACGACGGAATCACTGTGTGATGACTTATTTCAACAATTTAAATTCTTTTTTGTACACTGACTGACTGAGGTTCTAGTTTAGCTTTAATGTGACCATGATACGTATGTGTGCTACTTGAGAATGTATTTACGCGCACTTTCTAAGATCCTACGTTTATATGGTTATCTTATTAACGCTGAGCGAACTGAAGAGATTCTTGATGCGCAGCTATGGCAAAATATTTAGTGTTAAATGGTGGCGGTGATTTACTTGTTTAGTTCCAGTGCCGCTATGGGAATAGGTAGGAAGTGATGGAGTTGTTAAGACCCGTTCAGCTCCGGTGAACTGCAACACCATCCTGTGCGCACAATGTAACGGATGTTCGATATACTCTCATATTTCATTTTATTAAGTATCACCTTACATGCATTTTATTGAGATTTATACTACGTGCGTTATGTGCGTATTACCTAATTTTTGCTATGCGAATGTGGACCTATCATATTTTCCTTTCTATATTGTTTTATATTATTTTTGTTTCGTGTTAATGTAACATGACGTAATTCAAAATGTGACAATACAATGACTGTACTCAAGTTCCAAATGACACCGACTTACCATTTTTTCATAAACTTCGAAATTGTATTACATAATATTTAAGAGGGCAATGTATTATCGAAGTTATGTTTTCTATTGGACATCGGTCGAAATGAAAGTGCTTTTGCATAACGTTCGAAATCGCCGTCATAATTTCGGCTTTCTATGCTAAATCTAATCTTACCTCATCGTTGAATGTCACGTGACTCGACATTTTTATGCGGCAAACGGTGTTTTTGTGATAATGTGTATAATCTGGCCGTATTATTCCGATTTAATAGCATATACATGCGAAATTACGTATCCGTCAGCTCCAATAAAATGATTTCATGAGCATGTTTAGGCTGAGCTCAATTTAGAGAATACAGATTTGTGTATTATTTTTGTTCTTTAATGTGATGCTATAGTCACAATAGACTTTAAAACGATATCATTCACTTCATTGATCTTCCTCCACTATGACATTGAATCAATGTTTCTTATTTCAATAAACAGTCAGTTGTTGAGCAAGTGTAGTTTCTGTTGGATCATGGATTCTTCTTCAGGACTGATATCGCTTATGAAGGATCGTATTAACTTTGTTCCCACTATCCTAATAAATAGTCAGTCGTAAAAATTACAACAACATGTTAGGATACAACATGAATCTGCTAAATTGGTAACAATTACATCACAAATTCTAAACTGTTTGCTAGTTTTTAAATTGACTCGTTTTTTCATTATAATATATTTAGTTTTGAAATTTCGTATTTAGTCCAAGCCGACCGATTACTTAAAACTTATAAAATGTAATCTTTATAATGTATTTCCGCAAAACACGCGATACATGAAATATTCGTGTACAAATTGATTATTGATTTATTCAGATTATGGTAAAAATATCTATATGCTTATCTATTCGTGGCGTGTTAATAATACGATGCGCTTCATTGCGTTTTTGCTACGCCAGCTGGATAGAATCATGTTTTAGAAAAAAAAAATATATCAGGGTTGAACTGTTTAACACGCTACTTGCCCTTTACACGGTTTACATGTTTAAAGTTATGTAAGGTAGTTCTGGGTATACGACTTAGGTTGTTAACCTTTGTTGTTGTTTTGTTTGTATGTAAAGATGCAATGAAAATATTGTTTTTGCAGAAATGAGTCAATCAGCTTTATATAATTTTAAAAATAGCCTTAAAAAATAAACTATTTTTTCGGAAGCCTTACAATTATATACAGTTGATTAACTCATTTCTGTATTATTCAAGGTTTAATTTTCATATACTGTTTATTTACGACCATCGAAGATCTTGATTAATTGTCAAAGGTTTGATCAACAGAACCACGCTTTTTAAAAGTTTTCGTGTAATGCCGCTCGTGTAAGGCTAATCAATCATCATATCATTGGAAATCGTATAAATTGCATCAAAGATTTCTAAAAAGTGTTATTGTTAATGAGCTTGTCCGTTATGTAATAATTACTCTTCAGGCCTTCGATTGATGATAATTCCATAATTTTATTTCCTTTTTTCAATATCTCTGTGGATAAGCCTTATGCCTAAAATGTTAGACCAGTTTATAATACTGAAAACAAGTTCTCATAAAAATAAAAACAAACGAAAATAAACATTTGCAAAAAAGTCTTGTATGGCATAAAAAAGATTGGTGAAATTTATGGGGCCTTAAAAGCGAATAACTGTACCCGATCAAAGGGTGACAGCAGACCACGCCTACGTGGATTACTCACGTCTCAAAAAAGGTGTTATCGCCGATTGTCGATGAAAGAGCTTTCGAAATCTAAGGCATCGACCTTGTACTGCATAATTATTAGTCATAGCTATATATAGTTATATTTTAGTGTTTGACGCGGACTTCCATGCCTAAACTTCAGGCCGATGTAAATTATAAAAAAAAGCATCCATCAATATGAATCCAGAAAAACATAGCAGAATGAGGTTACATTTAAAGTTATACTTTTATAAACAATCGTATTCAAGTATCATTCGCTGTGAATCAATTTCGTGCGAAGTAATTTATCTTGAAAAGAAAACTCGTATTTCATCGACTGAAACACATACAGAACATCCAGAAGATCAATTCATCTTATTTGCTCATATCGAGTACTATTTACCGCGCTTCTATGTAAACGAGTCGCATCCAACTAAATTAAAAATTCTGTTTCATGCGCAAGTGAAAGCTGTGCCTAAGATCAAAGGGTAATGCTCACTAAAGTTTTAATTTTGAATTTGTAGTCCCTTACGTGAATTTAAATAACGATGACATAATATGAATATTCTGTGTGTATAGAAGTGATATTATAAACCTATTCGCAATGGCAAAAGCATATTTGTAAATAAGGTTTCTGTAAATAAATATTCTTTATTTAATATGTCATGTTATAAGAAACCTACCAGAACATTTCATCATATACCAAAGCGATCTTCAGAGTGTCATGCTATTTTGTTGGTAAAGTCTACTGACTATACCAATAATTTTTTTAATAAAACTTATAATTAATTGGTAAAATATTGTGTGATATACAATTTTGATGAATAGTTAATTATTTAATAGGGTTAGGCGAAATATGTAAATGTTCAAAGTACTTTTGCAAACAAATACTCTTTGATTTTATTACATCTGAAACGCTAATTTAGCGCTATGATAAGTCATCAGAGATATATTAAATGCTATTGTTGATCGCCTCGGTCTATGCGCTACAACAAAAAGAGTGATACGTCAAATTATGTATTCAAGTTCATGCTCTGCGGGCCCGGAGAGAGCGGTAATGTGGTAGTGGGTACTCGTTCTTGATTGTTTAAAACACTGTAATTTTGCTTTCATTTATCTAGGTCTGTTAAGTGAGTGTTGGAGTTAGATCGCGTTTGATATGTCCTTCCCCATTTACTCTGCAAGATATATTTACACCTAGGTTTTGCCGGTGATACAGATCGAAGTCGAAATAAATCTTTTTAGCTTTATATTTATATTACAGAGGAAATTGTATAAAATGCCTAACCCGCTATTTATAATCGATGATAGACCAAAGAAAGTGTGTGAATTATGAAACAATAGTCAATGATAAAGACTAACATCACTGCTGTATACAAAATCAAGTTATGACATACCAAGATTTTATATAGGACACTTGCGTCGCGTTGCAATGAATGATATTGTATTGCGACAAAATTATTATAGGGAGTGGATGACAATGCGATGTTTCAATTTGATAATGTTAATATTCGATGATTTTTGTTTTTGATATTTAAGCACTTAGTTCTAATTTAATAAAAATTGTTTAGCATATTGACGATTGACGATATTCCATGGGAATGTTTAAACTTAAATTGCAGTGAACGGTTTTAAATTACCCTATTTTTATGGAATAGAATACTTTTTAGAAGATATTATACATTATTATTATATTATATATTACCCGACGTTTCGCGTTTAAAATCCTATAAAAAGTTTTTTTTCTTTCATATGGAAAGTACTCGCCTTGAAACAAACACAAGAAAATACTAAACCCATGAGTGGAAAGACGGAAATAAACAGATTTTTTTTATTTAAGAATATTGTCATGCTTTGGGTATATTAATATCGCTTTACTAACACGTAACTTCAATGCTACAATGCGCTGAAACATAGGTATATATCATTGTATAGGTTTGGTTTCTGATATTGCTATAATTTATACAAATTCTATGCATAAGTTAATTAATCGGTGTTGATCAAAGATTATACAAATTAATTGACAATAACTGTTAACACACAGTGTTTAACTGGTAGCATATTAGTAATTATAAAGTGATTGATAAGGCTTTCCAGCAAAAGATATTAACAATTATAACTTGTTCAATTTATATCCCATTGTTTTTTATTTCTCGTGCTTAATACATTTTTCGACTTATTACCTCACAAAACGAATTTTTATCATGCATATTAAATTACAATGTTGTATCTGTCTGACCTATTTAAAACAAACAGGTTTAAATGTTTCAAATGAAAATCAACCTATTTTGACAAAATCTTTTATTATTCACCGAAACCTGTTTGCATTATATAGTAAATGTTGTGCATTGTTGAAAGATAAATTAGGTATTAAATCTTCAGTATTAATACTAAAGTAGATATGATCATATAATACCATAGGTTTTTGTTAGTAACAGAACATAAGTTTTTTTACGGCAAAGCATCTGATGTTAAGTGATCAGCATCGCCTATGAATACATGTAACACCAGGAGATGCTTTGCCGGCTTTTGATATTTTTTACGATGAGACAGAAAACGAAATAATCTTATAATGTTACACCGGTTACACATATATCTCAAATTATGTAACAAGGGGTTGGCGGTAGGATTTACTATCTTATAGGCAAAAATATTGGTATGCTTTTTTTATCGAATTTGAATATTTTGAATATTATACAATACAATATGTTGCAACTTTAAAATCCAATACAATTGTGTACGGTCACAAGAGAAATAAAGTAATAGTAGACAGGAGCGTTATCTAATTAATTTCATATGTATAAACTAGCTTTCCGCCCGCGGCTTCGCACGCGTGGGTCACTAATATCTGTATTTTTAGAGGCGCACAACAAAAGTTTAAAAAAATTACGGTCGCAAGGCCGCTGATGTATACGAATTTCTATAGTTTTTTTTTTAATTTTCTATGAAAATAGGTTTGACCAAAATCTCACACTGCGCGCGCGCCTTTTGAATAAAGAAAATTACAGAAAATTGTAGACCACGCGAGTGAAGCCGCGGGCGGAAAGTTTGTTATTTTTTGAAGATTTTTAATAATTTATTGAGTATTTGTAACGTCTTAATCGATACGTTAAGAGTATAAAAATGCATGTCCGCAACTCAACCAAAATCTCACATTGCCACGTGGTATTACATTTTCACGACTTTGGAAGCGTATATCTCAAAAAATATTTATTTTAGCAAAAAACACATTTAGAAACCTCCATTTCATTTTTAAAGACCTATCCAATGATACCTTATTTAATTATGTACTCGTATATTTATTTTTTTAACCCCCGTTTACATGTATGGGAAGCCACCCCTAAAAATATTTTTTTTCCAAATAAAATGTAGCCTATAAGTTGCACCTAATTATGGTCTATCAACATGTGAAATTTAACCAAAATCTGCCTAGTGGTTATTGCGTGATTGACGAACATACAAACAGATAAACAGACAAACAGACAAACAGACAAACAGACAAACAGACAAACAGACAAACAGAAAAAAAAAATTCTAAACATGGATTTGGTGTCTATAGAACATACATATTGCATACCAATTACTCTTTTAAAAAAATATTTAATGTACAGAAATGGTTTGGTTACTGCTTTATTATATGTATAGATTACCACGATTACAAAAAAAATGCACGAAATAGTACAAAATCAAGCCATATAAAGGATATTTCTGCCTAAAAGATACTAACGAGAAACTCGATATGTTATTGTTACAATGTTAGGTATAATGATTACAATCAATGGCTGTCTAACGACTGCCCTGCTGTTGACGTATAGTTGGCACATTCCATTGTCCATACGTTCGTTATAAAAAGCCTTTTTATATTGACTCGATAATTAATTATATTGAACCGAAGTAAAGCATTTTTTTACTTGGATTAAAATCGTACTTTCTAGTAAAAATCTTAATGTGAATCTTATTATGTTGTAATTTCCACCTCGCTTCGCTCGCCTTAAATTCGGGGTTTATAGATCAATAAAAACTATCCTATTACCTAATTCAGCTAATAACATATTCATAGTCATATTATTTATTTATTTAAACTTTCAAATTTATATTTTTAGTAGGATTTTTATAGTTAAATGGTTATTAACATTTTACACATTTTATAATACTCGGATGCTGCATATCGTAATGGCATGTTTAAGAACCTGTGTGAGCTCTCAAACATCTGGGTCAGTACTTTGCTATCTCGTTACAATGATTTCTCGAAAAGCATACCAAGCTTAATCAAACGAGGTCTCTATCGCATCGCCATAACAAAGACTTATGCGCTTGGCAAAGGATTTTTCAGAGACTTACATTGTTTTAGCTTTTACTTACGTTCTTCGTTTTGCATTCGTTATGATAAAGAGATAAGGAAGCGATATAAGGAATAAGGATTGATATTTAACATTTGTTACTTCTATAACCATTGATTGGCCGCGGACTATTAATTTTGTAGAGAATGTATCGAGCCACTTACTGTGAGCAATTCATTATGTAATATGTTAATTCAATTATTACCAGAAGTAGGGTTCGTGTTACGGTATTTTAAATTTGTTTTATTACTATTGCTAATATATATTTTTGAGTTAATATTTCGTTAAAATTTAACAATCTGATCGATTATTTTAACATCGACTTTTATAATAAAAAGCACAAATATAAGTAAGCTGTGCCTATTCCTATTATTATTTTGAAAAATCGAGTAAAATACTTCATTGTCAAACAGTCACTTGAGTACTAATCGGTTACTCATGAATGATATACACATAATATGTAATGTTAGATATGTCCAAGATCATAGTTGTAAAATAATACACAATTGTAAGCATAATAAACGCGTGTAAAATCCTTTAAAAAGTATTTTATTTAATAGTAAAAGTAAATTTACACAAAAAAAAGCCGCTGTTAGTAAAAAGGAGCTTAAAATTGACTAAGTATCTTTGTCTCTAGGCGCAAAATAGGAATGGAAGTCACCAAGCAGCCCCGATGTCCACGCCGAGCGCCGCGGTGGCAGAGATCAACGGCTCCAGGCCCACGTTCAAGCCGGTGACGGTGCTGGAAGACCTGCAGGCGGTCCGGTGCGCAGAGTTCCACCCGAATGGCAAGCTGTACGCCGTCGGGTCTAACACTAAGACGCTGAGGATATGCACGTACCCCAAGATTGATGATGTCAAGTAAGTTTATTTATTTATTTCATAAGGTATAGTGACTTAATAGATGTATACGTATATAAGTGCATAGATCGCATTCCAATTAAAACTATACACAACATCTCATTGTTAATTTTACGTGAATTACATGTAACAAAGTAGATTTATTTAATTTCAATTACATTAAAATATTATAATTTAATTATATAATTTATGAACTAAAAATGAAAACAAATATTTAATTTATGAATTTGTTTAAAAAGCAGTGATTTTACTAACATTACTTAACATAAATTGTATATACTGTTCAATATCGACTAATTATGTTTACTAAAAAATGTGTATTCCTTCGTAGTAAATAACAAGTTATGATCGATTTCACGATAATAGTGTGTAAAACGTGTGTATACTATAATTACGAAATCTTGATGAAGGAGTAAAAAAAGTACAACGCAATGTTATCATTAATGCAGGTAGAAACTGGAAAATACAAACATAATAGAAAAATATCAGACAAAGCAACAATTAAGCTAAATATAAATACATTAACGTTGTTCACGTACATATTCAATTACAATGACTACAAATTACCAGGAAGCGTCTAAGTCCGATGAATGTACTAGGTAGCCTAGAATTTCTTTTTCTTAGCGAAGGCAGCTTTATTCTTTACAAGCAACCCGTCACGACTACAATCAAACAGCATCGCACGGCTGCAATGCCGATACTAAATACACTACAGAAAAACTTGTATAATGTTGTGAACGTTGTATATAAAAATTAGTACATTTTTTTGATGAATTTCGTAGGGTTCAGCCTCCGCGAAAGCAGAAAAATATTGATAATGAACGACATTATATTTGAAACCTCAAAAATTACAGTAATTTTTAACTATTTAATGGATGTTATCATACATATAAACGTTCCTCTTGAATCACTCTATCTATTAAAAAAAACCGTATCGAAATCCGTAGCGTAGTTTTAAATATTTAAGCATACAAAGGGACATACGGATAGGGAAAACGACTTTGTTTTATACTATGTAGTGATTGCGTATGCATCTTATATTATCATGGTCATTACATGCTCATCGTTTAATATGTGTTTATTGCATTAGGAGATTAGAAAGTTTTATACCTTTCGGATTAGTCGTATAAAGAGTTCAGGAGAGGTGTGTCCTGAAGGCGCCATAAACTTAAGAATTATGAGGTCGTCCGTCGTGGTGGTGCAGGTATTAAGTAATTATATTTCATTGTTGTCATAGGATTGGCACGAATATATTTATTATTACGGTAGAATGATACAGGAAACTGTGATTGCCGTGAAGCCTGTTCTTATTCATAATGTATTTAAAATTTGCAAATACCATTCGTTTGATGTTACATTTCTAATTTTATGATGAAAAATTTGGTTTTAAACAAAAAATATTATTGTAGACGATAACGATCGAGTTATTAATGTAGTTTTACCAATTTTATAATTTTGGTTGGCGTGTGACAACTTATAAAAGGTTCGTCGTACTCAAATTCACAAAACCCGAAAAGAAAGTGTACAATAGTTTTGTATTGAAACGTTTGATAAGGCAATTATCGCTGTATATTCCTTCGAGTTAGCGACTGATAGCTAGATGGGTAATTTAAACGGTCACAAATTAGTTTAGCCTAATTACATTTCGCGCGTTGACGCAAACTCAGACTATCCACTCACTATGGGGATGATAGTACTGTTCCAATTAGTAACGTAAATAAAGGGTGATAAAGCAATTTTGGTTGATGGGACAACATAGAATTTATAGTGTTATCAAAGGGTTGATGTTAGTTATTATAAATTCATCAAAGAAACGTCTAGGAACTCTGAAAAAAGGCATTACACACCTAGAAGGGCCTGTTTAGACTCTTTGTTTCAAGGGATTAATTTGTGTTTGATAAAATTTTAATTTAGTACACGGATTCAATGCAAATGAGGGAAATCTTTCAAATAAAACCACTGGATCGTGATAACTCTCACGCGGAAATGGCTTATAAACAGCGTTTAGGATAATGTGGCACAAAATAAGGATATATGTGTCACATTACACTGATTTTGACTTTATATGGATCGGCAAAAAGTTTCTTCTTAAAGTAGTTAATAAATCTTGAATGAAAGACGTAAATACTCTTACGGCCACAAAAATAAAATAATCGATTATGTATTATGTAGATTGATAAGGGAAATAAATCGTTAATAATATGTAACTGAATAGCATTGGTGCAGTGTCAAGTTACACGTGACCTCCTGAGACGTGACGGCCCTGGTGCCGCTCTGTTGTTCACCTTACAAAAATCGCAAGAGTACTCATTTCTCATTAAGAAATTACATTAACCCAGATTGCATAAAATCTTAAGAATCGTCAAGTAACATAGCGTTATTTAAGACTTATTTGCATCTGTTGATCGCGTTTAATCTTGTTCATAAAGTTGAGTCGACATTGATATAAGTATATTAATTTTATGTAAAAATTATTCCAAATTAGCGTTGATACATAAGATATTGTTTTCTTTGAGATGAAATACATGCGTGTCAAATCCATAAGTAGTGAGAGATGTTGCTCCAAAATAAAAGTGTGTTTGTAGTACAAATAGGTCGTACAGTGCGGTACACTGCAGCGAATGAAAAACACGTGTAATGACGAGGTTCTGTTATAAAAGCCTCGTTAAAGTCATGTCTCTGTTGGAAAGAGAAAAGAATTACGTAACTACTGAGTACTGTTTAGCTTCAGTCGTCAATAGGCGAAAGAGACTCTTTCGTCGCTTTAAAGTTTTTAACACTATGCCGGTTTAAATGTAAACAGCGTTACATATAATAGAGCAATAATAGTTATATTCACAAAATTCTGATAAGAACTTCTAATTAATGCAAAACACGAATGAACACTTTTTTTCTTTTTATTAACACGCGTCCATTCAATGCGATTATACTTGTCTTGCTTAGAGTAAAATATAAAATATATTTTGGTTATATCAAAGCTTTATTCTTACACACTGTCTATACTTAGCTTGGGTTTCAGATTATTAATTGTAAATTGATTACGTTACAGTCTTATGAGCAAAGTCATTGACCCCCGTTGCGAATTTGTTTATGTATGAAGTGTTTGTTATTCTGAATACGTTTGTTGGTCGACACGAGCGTATAAATTTATTGGAGTACAATGAGAGATTTCGCTAAATATTACTCGTGGTTTACATTTTTATGGATTATCACCGCTTACCTAGCTAGTTGATGAATTTCACGACAATATCTGTACTTATCCACGATTCATGTTTTATTTCATCAGCGTTCATTTATTATTCAGTGTTTATTCTTTATTGTTACACTTGATTTATTTCTGCGTCTCACAATAACGGAATCGCTGCATTTATATTGTACAATTTATTGTGTTTTCAAATCGACTTTACAATGAATCGTGTCGTTTTCAATATCTTAAGTAATACATAGTTTGATATTCTGCAATAAAAATAGCTAATGCAATTTTTTTCAGTCATTAGATTTCGGTTATATCTGTAGATTTCAACCAAGCTTAATGCTCAAAGTTTATTTATAGACAGGGCAAATTTCTGAAGGTAGGCCAAATTTGAAGACATACCTTATTTTTACAATAATATAGATAGATTTAATTTACATATCTGTTAGTTGTCGGAAGACAATGTCTGTCGGGCCAAGGAGCTTTTAATATTTGCAACATTATTAGCATGTACAAGATTAAGAAACTCTTGTTTAAACATTGACAATACATAAGTACGTCCATAGTTTGGTGAAACATTAGTCCGCTTGAGTAGAAAGCGGATGCCAGCTGGGATATTCATGCAAATGTGACGTATTATGAAACAAGCTTACATTTCAATAATATTATTACGTGCTTATGAAACTTAAAGCGTAATTATGGGAATTTGATGTAATATTTCATTTTTTCACTGCTTCATATACTAAGTTCGCAAATTTCCACTTTTAAAATGATGGATGATAAGAAAATGAAACAAAATACAAAATTACTTTGAACGTTTGTATTTGCATATTGCCATATTTTTATTGTTAAAAGAAAGATCTAGGACTCTCCTTTAATTCCATTTTATTTATGTGTAGTACTTTTAGTAGCATACCTCCTTTTTAAAACAAAACAAATTATAAAAAATAAATTAACTATCGTGCGCATACATCGTAAATAAGTATTTAAAGGTGTTTAACTTCGGTCATGGTAGTAATTTCGGTATTTATGAGTGTGAAAGTTAACTCTTAATTCAATTTCACAATTAATTTCGCTATTAATAGTTTAGGTATTAAAATTATACTTATAATTATTTAAAGAATTTAGAAGAGTAAAGACTAACCGCAAGTTATTTAAAAATCGTTAATTAAAAAGTAATTTGAACTTTCTTCAACTATTTCAAATAATTGTATTCTTAAAGAGCTTTGGATGACGAGTGTCTCAACTCTAATAATAATTTCAAAATGCTAATAAACCAACACCTTGTAACAGAATATCAAAAAGTTTTTATATGAAAGTCGGTAGAATAATATCAATTGGAAATATTAAATAAAACATAATTTCACAAAAGGGTTCGAGTAAGGGCGGACATCTTTAATTCGGTAGAGACCTGAATATATGTTGGGCTATAATCTTTTTTATTTTAGCATTATAGGGTAACTTAGGACGTGGGTGGACGAAGAGATTATCTACGAAATACAACAATACATTTGGGACAATAACCTGGAATTTTGTATCCGTATGATAAAATAATATTGTACATACGAGTTGGTATTATTTATTTTTATTTTATTAACTAGCTTTTGCCCGCGGCTTCGCACGCGTAGACTACAAAATTAACATAGTTGTTATAAAAAATGATATTATGACTTTAATTATAAGTATTTTAATTACACGCTCGTCTTTATA
>LQNK01000195.1:810662-882651 GCA_001586405.1 Phoebis sennae | reverse complement strand
AGAAAAAAAATATTGATTTGCCTTCTGTATCCCTTATATTAACGCCCTGTATTAAAATTTTCCGAATATATTCAATGTACAAATTCTGACTTGCTACGATTTTATTATATGTATTGAAGACGCTTGACGTTTTGTTTGCATGGTTTATTTAAAATAATTAAAGGATACATCTTCATTAGTAAGTAGCGTATGTCAATTCAAGCCCAAAACCACCTCCTAAAAGAGTGATAAGATGATGGCGTCAACATATAAAAGGACAAACAAACGAATATACTTTGAAATTTATAATCTAGTATGAATGAGGGTATTTCAAATGATGTAACAGTAAACCTAAAAATATATTGGTATACGGTAATAGACACATTGGCATGTTGTACTAACTCTCAAAGTGAACGTACTGTCGCTTCCACACTTAGGAACGGTATTGTTTGCGTAACATCGGATAGCCGTGTAATGGATGGCCTGACGCAGCATCGGACGAGATGGAATCATATTTTGTTCCTATTTTTATGAGGAAAATAAGTTTTTATCTTATACTTTAGAAATACTCCTCTTCAATAATTTTTCTACACTTTAATTCTTGATTTATGATGATTTTTTTCCGACCGAAAACGGACCAGGACCTTGAGTAATTCAGATAATCGTTAATAAAACGGAATGTTTTGAATAAATAATATTTTACACATGACATGACAAAATTTAAAAATGGCTATATGTTTTTGAGAAGGTCAATGTTAAATCAAAACAAATGAAGACTGACGATTTAACTAAACTATTTCAGAAGTAGTAAGTAATGAATAAAAGAATATAAATTAAGGATAATCGATGAATTTATCCACAGGGATAACAGCGCACCAACAGCGCCGACAGTTTTACTGAAACGGACGAAACATCACAAGGGCAGCATCTACTGTCTGTCCTGGAGCCCCGCCGGCGACCTGCTGGCGACCGGCTCGAACGACAAGACGGTGAAACTCATGCGCTTCAACAGTAACACGTGCAATTTAGAAGGTCAGGAGGTAAGCGAAAATCACATCTATAATTAATAGCTATTGAGAACATAAGTTTTCGTAACTACAAGAAACGCAATGCTAGGCACACATCCACATATAGCATACGGAGTACGGACGCTTAGTCCACTTGTCTGCATTATACGGAACACATTTTCTTTCCAAATAAAGTACCCGATAGTAAGATACCGAGCTGTGAACGCCTAGCTTTAGTTGAAATAATACATTATTTAATTTTTACTCTTCTTTTCACACAAATTATTCTGTGCTTATTACTGTGAGTATATTTATTAAGAATCTTGTAAATCCCACTTCCTACAAGAATAAAACAAGTCGTTTTACTTACCGACAGTACAATATCCTACAAGGCGTAAGACTAAAGCGTATCTATAATAAACGTGGCGTTAACATAACAACCAAAACTTGGTTCCGATTTGCTGATTAAAACCGCTCGTTAGTGAAAACAAGTCGTATTTGTTATAATATGACGTTCAGACGTTTATAAGAACCGAGCTTAAGAGTTATGTTAACATTAGGCTTAGTTTAATTAGACACAATACACAATTAAAAATCATACCTTCCATTCTCAAGTAGTATTTAATTCTAACTATTATGAATATGTTTAAATAACTTTTATCATCAAAAACATTATTTAGAACGTCATAGGGAAACTTTTTAATACAGTTGATAAAACTGGACATAATTCTATTAAATTGAGTTTGGGAAGTTGTAAACTGTCTAATATTATGAAGAGAGATTAGATTTGATAAATCATCATAAAAGTGATAATATATTTTTATGAAAAATAAAATGTATTTAATCATTTTTATTCAAATAATTAATTAAAGATTGTAGCCTTCAAGGCGGGCAGGCCATTAAAGTTATATAGTACTTCAACCAATAATGTCTCATAAAAATTAACAATACTTAGAGTTGATTGAAGTAAGGATAGAATCAGGATCAGAGGATATTAGTTCTGAGGGACTGTATAAAATATTTTCATATAAATCGGTTTTGCATCAGTTACTACACTTGATTCGAAATATCACGGAAGCACGTTTGGGATTTAGTTAAGTTCAAACTCGCGTAAAACTATCGAACTAGTAATACTTCATTTGTCTTGTTAATAATGAAGTTACAATAATTTCTTTGCAATCATTTCCTATAATCAACGATAATACACTAGAAAATATATTTCACGTAACGACATCTTTATCCATTTTTTCGATTGATCTCTAAAGACGTATTTACGTTATGATTGAATATCTCCTCGGAAGCTATTCTATCCCCTTTGATCGACGTCGAAGTAAATTACGTTTACTTTCACTTGTCGTAATTTATTATGAGTAATAATGTAAAGGCTTATTAAAATGTAATCTGTGAGTTACGTTTTAATGGCGTACACTGATTGCTTAAGTCTATAATTGACATAATTTTGTTATCGAGTTGAAATTTTTATTCTGATGATATATTTATTAAGAGTTTTATATTTAATGCGTGCAATGAGTGCCTAAATTACTTTTTCGGTATCCATCGACAGTAGATAGAATTCCGTCAATAAGTTGTACATAATGTTTTAATTAATATATAAGGAATAATTTTATATTTTTCCTGCATTGAAATGTTAGACAAATAAGAATATTATTATTTTGTTATTTTTATAAATTTTTATGTTATTGCAGGCTTTGGTATGACACAATACTTAAAAATTAATTGAATGTTATCTATGTATGTCAGTACTCTAATTAATTATTGTCAGTCGGATAACCTTACTATCTCATCGCTTATCGATGCTTTGTGAATAGTTTACGTGAATTATTATGATAAGATACAATCCATTTGTATCTATATTGAAATGTTGATTTAATGGAATAAAAAGCATATATTCAAAGTATTATAGATGTTATTAATTTGAATCTTAAATGGAGGATTGAACTAAAGAATACAAAGTATTTGTAAAACAAACCTATGTCAATTTCATTATTCATGTAGTCTTAGTCAGTGCCACTGCTTTTTTTCTAATTAATAGAATTTTGCAGTCGGTTTTATTTCTTTTTGTAAAAAGTTATTATCGTATTAGGCCGTTACATTCTCAGCATTATAATCAACAAGTTATTGCAGTATCGTAATTTTTTTATGTATGAATATTAAAGTATTAAGGAATGCAGTGGTCAAATTATTCTCGTTCAACATTTCAACACAAGCCTCGAACACTCCACGCAATTCACTGTGCTCTACTATCGTTTTATTATTACCAATTTCAGTAATTGAAGTCACACAAGTTTTGTCCAAGGAGCGAAAATATTTTGTTCTGTATCTTGAAATATTAAGACTGGGTAAATGCTTCTAAGTTTCCTATGGATTAATTTTGGTTTTAATAAATGATATATATTCGTAGATTTATACTTGCGTTTAATGTTGGAAAAACACCGAAAATAGAATGCTTAGAATTAAATTAGTCCAAATAAAAAATAATTATGTATATAAAAATATAAACAAAATTATATAGTTGAAACGAAATATTATTGCTTCATCAATTACACTTGCAGAGACTATCAGTTCGCATACTTTTATACGTTCTTTTATTTTAACTATACTTTAAGTATACCTCTCTTAGATAAAAATTAGTTTCAACTCACACCAAAGTCATAACATATAACGACTAATAATTTTGTTTCGTATAATATATTCTACCTATACGCATATATTTCATTAATGTATGCGTATAGGCAGGTTGTGAGCGCGTCTCTTATTGCGTGTGACCTGATTTCTATTCGAGCGAAGTTCTATGTAAAAGCTAGTATCTATGAAGTTGTTATCTTTACGGTGATTTTATTGCAAATAAAACTTTAATATTGAAAGTAGACTCACTGTAGAAATGTTTATACACATTACATAGTCGAATATCTTTATTTGTATATCTATGTTATATTAAATATAGACAATAATAAAATACATTTTAATATTAACTTTTGAAATGTGTATATAATGTTTGTGTCGGAAGTCAGTATCGCAGTACGTCTTCACGGATTTCCATATGTCTCATTTATTTCCTATTGTTTATACATATAATATTTCGTACATACATTATGTAGAAGTTGTACAATCGAAGTATTAAATATAGTGTAAGAGCGATTGTGGCTTTCATACAATACAGTTACAATCAAGTAATTATAAACTTTGCTAAAGCTATCATTTAATAAACACTAGGCATCATTTAGGTACTGTGTTTTGATTGCGGTATCGTATTCAAGGAATACATTAAAAAGTTTTATAGTACATTAGTAGCGAAATACATTACATTAATTCGTTTCTATTAGTCATTATTTATTTTAAATAATGTCAAGTGAACTAGTTCAATGATGAAAATTCCATTAACTTTTTTATTACTCTTTTTTAACAAAATTTTATGAAAAAAATTGATGAAATTGTTGTCTTGGTTTTCGTTGGGATTTAATTTTGACAAAATTAAATAGTACATGTGCTGTTTCTTTTTAGTCGAGATGGATACAAATTTTTTATTTTGTTAGATTTCAGGCTACTATTAATTTTTTTATACATTTTTTTATTATTTACCAGGTGGAACTAACAATGCATGATGGCACAGTGCGGGACGTGTGTTTCATAGAGGACACCTCGAACAAGACCAGTCTGCTGGTGAGCGGTGGCGCGGGCGATTGCAAAATATACGTCACCGACTGCGCTACAGGGAAAACGTTTCAGGTATAGTGCAAGCCATTTCAAGGCTTTTAAGCTACATGTTGCACCGAATTCCCGCGACGCTACACCGCCGGATTTATTATAAGGGAGAATTTTGTTAATGTGCTCGAAGGAATTCCTTTGTTTTGAATATAATCGTCGTGATCTTTGTATTAAGATGTGTATATTTTTCCTTATTCGTGCTTTTATGTTGTACTTATACGTGCATACTGGTTTATGTGGTTTTCAAAATAATAGTATTTCACACAAAAAGAATGGAATCATAGAATTCTAACTTTTTATATTGTAAGTCGTCACTGTTGATATATTTGTAGATTACAGTGGTTTTCGTAATTTCAATTGTTATTGATTAAATTTGTCGAAAATTAAAAGACGGCTTCTTTCCCTGGTCTTCACAGACACAATTTTGGTATTCATATTGTTTTGTTTTGGTACAGGCTCTCAGCGGGCATTCAGGGCATGTGCTTTCGCTATACAACTGGGGCGGGGCGATGTTCGTGTCAGGCAGTCAGGACAAGACAGTGCGCTTCTGGGACCTGCGCACGGGCGGCTGCGTGAATGTGATCTCGCCGCCCGCGGGGCACCCCGGCAAGGTGAGTTATTTGTCAGCTGCGGGTAACTATAGCCGGGGCGGGCGATGTGCGTGTCCGGCAGTCAGGACAAGACAGTGCGCTTCTGGGACCTGCGCACGGGCGGCTGCGTGAATGTGATCTCGCCGCCCGCGGGGCACCCCGGGAAGGTGAGTTATTTGTCAGCTGCGGGTAACTATAGCCGGGGCAGGCGATGTGCGTGTCCGGCAGTCAGGACAAGACAGTGCGCTTCTGGGACCTGCGCACGGGCGGCTGCGTGAATGTGATCTCGCCGCCCGCGGGGCACCCCGGGAAGGTGAGTTATTTGTCAGCTGCGGGTGACTATAGCCGGGGCAGGCGATGTGCGTGTCCGGCAGTCAGGACAAGACAGTCCGCTTCTGGGACCTGCGCAGGGGCGGCTGCGTGAATGTGATCTCGCCGCCCGCGGGGCACCCCGGGAAGGTGAGTTATTTGTCAGCTGCGGGTTACTATAGCCGGGGCAGGCGATGTGCGTGTCCGGCAGTCAGGACAAGACAGTGCGCTTCTGGGACCTGCGCACGGGCGCCTGCGTGAATGTGATCTCGCCGCCCGCGGGGCACCCCGGGAAGGTGAGTTATTTGTCAGCTGCGGGTGACTATAGCCGGGGCAGGCGATGTGCGTGTCCGGCAGTCAGGACAAGACAGTGCGCTTCTGGGACCTGCGCAGGGGCGGCTGCGTGAATGTGATCTCGCCGCCCGCGGGGCACCCCGGGAAGGTGAGTTATTTGTCAGCTGCGGGTTACTATAGCCGGGGCAGGCGATGTGCGTGTCCGGCAGTCAGGACAAGACAGTGCGCTTCTGGGACCTGCGCACGGGCGGCTGCGTGAATGTGATCTCGCCGCCCGCGGGGCACCCCGGGAAGGTGAGTTATTTGTAAGCTGCGGGTAACTATAGCCGGGGCGGGCGATATACGGTAGTAAGGCCAATACAGTGCGCTTCTGCACTCTGGGCATTTGAGTTATAACTCGGCTGCAGATTAGGCACCGCGGAATTAAGTAAATTTTTTGAAAACGATTTCACCCAGCCAGTTATCGAGTTGGTTAATTTGATAATGAAAATCAATGTGAAATATATTCCTGTTTGATAAATTTATCGATCTGAACATTCTCTATACGTACACATATTTAAGATAAACAAGGGTAAAAAAAATCAATAGTCAATAAAAAAAATCAATAATTGTATAATAATTAACTATAATGCACGTGAAAAAAATGATTGATAAGAAAAGCTCTCATATGTACGTATAGATGTACAAGTCCAGAGCGATAGAATAGAATGCTATTTGCCCTCGTGAATTCGTTTATCGTTCATATTATGGAATGAAGGGGTCCGCCAAAGGGAAATAAGGGAATTATAGCCCGGACGCCACGTAATAGCATGAGCCCAATTAACACCCGTCTGCTGTGGGCGTCAACTATTCGATTGCTAATAATTTCGTACGATCCCTCTATGTGTCAATTATTGTAAAGAAAAAGTTAGCCTGATTAATATTCTTTGAAATCTCCAATCTACACTTACAGTCATTTGTTCAAATAGTATTTATTAACTATAAGTTACTAATTAAGTTGCATACAGATGATAGGAAGGGGGTTATGCACTATAGGATTCTAGGGTAGTATTTGTATGAAAACCACCTCGAATCTACTACAAAAACAATGTTGCTTCGTATTATTTCCTCCATGACAGATTTATGCATACACCTGTTCTGATTATGCAAGAAGTAAGACATAACAGACAATATTTTATCTAAGATTGCACTTAAATATCCCCTATCCTCTATAATAAGCCACCTGTCAAAGTGCCGATACGTATGCATATAGTATTACAATTTTCCACTAGAGCTAGTGCGGAGATCTCGCGTTAAACTGTTCGTAATCCGATCCCAATAGTGCATAATGTGAACGATATCGTGTTGTGATTTGTGTTCTGAATTCTCACTTTGCGAGTTATTGCTTAAAATTTGACGCTTTTGTTGAAGATTTGTATTATAGATATTATGTACTTATTAATTTGCTAATCATTACATCTACATTGATCAGGATGATAATTATGTCATCAATTAGGCGGGTTTTAATAATACAATGAAATAATTTCATAGAGAATATTTATTTGTCATACATGTAAAAAAAACTAAATAAATGAATATTCTGTACATTAAAGATATTTAAAAAATGATTAGCGGGGTTTGTAACTACATCGATATAGAACCCAAAAATGTGGTGAGTTTTTATTGTCTGATGGTGAGTCTGTATGTCTGTGCGCGGATCCGGTTTTCACAAATGTATTTGTTTTCTTACATTATTTATGTATTAACATAAAGTTTTCTAATCCCGAAAATTCCACGGGATCAGAAGTTACGCGGTTGAAACCGCGGAGCGCGGGTATTTTTTAGCAAAATGTTTGAAACTGTCATTTTTGTTCAGGGTTCGGCGGTGGCATCGCTAGCAGTGGACCCCAGCGGCCGGCTGCTGGTGTGCGGGCACGACGACGGCACGTGCGCGCTGCACGACGTGCGCGGCTCGCGGGCGCTGCAGCGCTTCACGCCGCACTCGAGCGACGTGCGCAGCGTGCGCTTCTCGCCGGGCGCGTACTATCTACTCACTGCGGGATACGACGGACGCGTGATACTCACTGATTTACAAGGTGAGCTAATTTTGTTTATGTTATAGCAGGCAAGCGGGGCATGCGTTTCATCTGATGTCAAGTGAAAAACAGCCCATAAACATCCTGAACACCAAAGTGTCGGAGATGTCTTGCCATCCTGAAGGAAGGGGAGGGGATAAGGAAATACAGGTATCCGGGCACCCGCTCACCGTACGAAACATAGGTATTTTTAGTGACGTCATTTCTGGTGGACTCTAGGTTGTTTTTGGTGTGCGCTTGCGTCAATGGGTCGTGCGCTCTCACGCAATGCTTTCAGGTTATTTGCAATACTTGCGGTTAAGTTGAGCTCGTTATTTGTACTCATCGCGAAATATGATGGATGTATCATATCATAATTTACGCAGTCATGAAATATTTCCTGCCGCTCAAGTTTGATTGGCAAGTAACTGCCGGTGCGTTCTTTATGTTGAATGCTAGGGTACGTTGCGTCAGTGGTCTGTACGCACTTGAAGACATGCGCTAAAGTAGTCTCTAAAATTTCACACCGCATTCAATCATATACGAACTGTGTTGTTCAATCCGGGTGCGTCCTTTTCACTTTATCCATGTATGAAAGACGGATATGATATATTCACTGATCTACAAAGTAAGTAAATGTTTCGGCAGCGGTATGGCGGAATTACATTACTATCTGGTAATCCTATTCAAATCTTGTTTTCATAATAACGAGCCGGCAACACACTAATACTTATTTTTTTGTAAGTTATTGCCGAGAAAAAGACAATAATGCGGTATTTATAGGAAAAAGAAAAGGAATATGTGAAATATTGCCCGACCTCGCTGTTATGGCGATTCTATGAAAATCTTAGTAACAAGTACAAAAACAACGTATTTTTAGAGTGATTCAAAATAAGGACCATAAATAGTAAATCATGACTAAGTGGAGTTAACCTCATTGAATCATATCGAGAACGCAGTTTAAGACACAGTTTTGTGTTAAATATTCCACGATTATGACAGCAGTTGTGACAAGTTAAATAATGTTTGCTTTGTGCCGGTCGCGTACGTTCTCGAAATTTCTGACTGTAGTGTTTTAGAACTCATTTTACTTGTTTGTTCGTGTATCACGAATCGTATGTTTTGTAGGCACAATATACGTAGTTAACGGTAAAATAGGTACTCACGATTGAAGTACTTTGGAAAGGCAGTATACGGATAATATCACTAAGTTTGATTTTGTCGTTAGTTCACTTTTATGTTTAGAATGCACTCTGCCAATAGCCATAGTTTACTGAGCGATTCATCTGCAGTGACGAAAGTCGTCGTTATTGTGAAAAACTTTATATTATTGTTTTTAGTGGATTTTAAAGTTTGTTGTATGGAAAGTATTAAATTTTTAATCTCACAGCCCTAACATGAGTTTTAAAATGGTTTCCTATTTTTTTTCGAATCGCGAAAAGCTTAGGTAAAATAAACTTTGTGGTCATTCATCTCGCAACTTAGAACAAGGGGAGAATATTCGAATTATTTTCTTTTAGCTGAGAGTCAAATATGTTATTTTATTCATCTGTGATACCTATATTTTTTATTTTACTAAATGTGATTTTGTTATCTAGGATTTTAGATACCATGTTTGACAGAAAAACATTGTCTTGGTACAATACAGCAATAGTTATTATATAAACCTTTTTTTTCTATACCTTCTTAAAATAATACAAAGTTCGTGTATACATGGTAAATGATCTGCTGTGTACGGATAAGATTGTATATAACACTTCAGTATTAATTAACATTAAGCCTCGGCTTATCTCATGTGCTATTACCACTCATACTGTCAGAGCCACTTTGATGTTCATTGGATAGCGACAACTAATCTTGAAGCACGCCATATCGAGTATCAGCGCAGAATACATAATATTATGAGGTACAGAAATCACATCGCAAATCCCTTTAGCCAATTTATGCCACTCACCGCTGCATGAATAACTTTATGCTCTATATCTTCGGTTTTCGAGATGGAATCTCAATTAAACACGCAAGTATTTGCTTAATTTGGCACTTGGTCGACCATATTCTTTATTATATATACCACGTTAGGTTAAGCTTAGGGAAAAATAAGCAAAATATGAAGTTTGAGTTAGATATATCTTTAAAAAATTGTGCATGCATCGTGTATTTTTTTTTAATTTTCGAAAATATTGAATATCTTCAAAACCGAGGAACTTTTACTGAACATAAAATAAAAATTCTGAACTGTAATAACATCCTCTAGCTGCAGGTATATATTTCCACTCTTTACGCTGCACCCTATATCTTATCATGTCATAACATGATCTACGCTGCATCGTATGCATTTTTGACGATACATAATAAATCTAAAATAAGAACATACATAGTTTTTCATTTAGTAATTTGTATTGAATAAACATGACGTCAACTCATAGTTTATGTTGTGTATTGATGTAGTTTTGATCAAAATATGAAAGAGAGGCTCGGCAAATCCATTTATGAAATATAAAGAAGATATAATTTGATTATTATTCACACAACGGGTCTGTTTCCGCCATGACTATTTAATAAAACTTTGCACGATTCAGAATGTTCAGTTCCTTTTCGGACTGCAAATACTGTCATTACTATTATTGATATTTGTACAAGTAAATGCAACTTGAGAAGTAGTAGCTTCGGAAACGGAATAAAGGTCGTTCCGCTCTTGTAATTTATGAAACGTCAAACGGTGAGAAATCAAAGTTGGCGGGGCTGGATTGCGTAGATAAGAGGATTGCTTGAATAAAGGTCCGTATTTTGTTGTTATCGACCATGGAATCACTGGCTTGCACGGTGGAAGAATTTACTTAGAGAATTGCTATTGAAACATAAGAGATTTTATGATGATTAATATTGGATGTTCGATGTGACATGGTGCGTTTGAGTGCATCTGTTGCGGCTATAGGGGTTGAATATAAACTTAAGATTAGTCGGATAATCTTAGTGGTATCTTTAAGGTATGGTTATATTATCCGTGACATATGTATAGTTTAGGTAATGCAAGATTATTAATGTGGTAAATAGGTGTGTGTGTTTAGTTGTCGAGTGTATGTAAGTTATACGGTAGATGTATGTATGTACGGTATGTAGTTCTAATCTGGTATCCATTTGAAGTTCACCCTGATATTGTTCGAAACTTATATGAGTTATCTTTAAAATCAGGTTAGAGTTACGTTAAAATAGTTTAAGGCTACGCAGTTATGATAATTTCCGGTTTTTACAAATATTTAACGGTGAATGGTTTTTTGGTGCACGTATAATTAACGTTTAGAAAGAGGCTACTTTCAAGTTACAGTTGATGATAGAGTTATGTATACAATCTGGAGAAAATTATTGTTCATGTTAGTTATTTTTTGTCAATTTAAAGAATGAAATTGAAATTTTAAATCATGTCCAAACGTCGGCATATTATTATAGTACTTACTTTATAAATAGTTAGTACAATGTATTGTCGTCCAATAACGCAATTTTTATATACAAATCCTAAGACGTGGTTTGCGACAATACCGGACTTTTCTATAACTTCCATGTTTGTCAAATTTGTTACTGTTCGTCTTATAATCTTTGTCAAGTATTAGCATTGGGCCTATTGTTCGCTTGACTAAAAATTTGTGCGGCCTTTGCATAGCATTTACTCATTAAAAAAATTCCAAAGATTTAAACGTGTGCAGGTTAAATAAAATACTTTTTAAAGGGTTTTAAACGTGATTTATTATACATTATTTTACATTATTAAACCTACATTTCGCTATAAACCGCGTTTAAAATCCTTTAAAAAGTATTTTATTTGATATGGAAGTATAAAACGTACACAAGAAAATACTATATGTGTACAGGTTTACAAAAATAACCTATAATAAAATTCTTAACACCACTATTTCGTTATATAACAGCGAATTTAAGCCGCCATATTGACGCAACCGTTTTCCAGGTGACCTAACCTGCCCGCTGCCGAGCGTGCAAGTCGCGCGGCACCCGGACAAGGTGATATCCGCGCGCTGGCACCCCGACGACTTCTCGTTCCTGTCCACGTCGGCGGACAAGACCGCCGTGCTGTGGACCATCCCGCCGGTGTAGGCGCGCGGTGTGCGACGGTATGGCTGGTTTATGTAGAGTTTAATATTTTTGAAGCGTTCTCGCACTTGGCCGCCCGTTTGAATTACGAAAATATGTTTTCAATTCAAGGAGTGTGGTTTTTTCTTTTCGTGCAGCGAATTTAGACATGGGCGGGGAAGCAATGACCTATAACTACTATATTATTATTATTAATGATTTTAAATAAATTAACAGTTTTGTCGTTTCGTTACGTCTAAAAGTTTCGTCATGATCTAAGGAATGCTACTTAGTCGAAATAATTAAGTCACAAAATTAAATTTTAGCATTAGCTAATTATTCGACTTTAGTTTGAATTGTTTTCAGTACATACTGTTTTGTGGGAAATTTTATAGTTAAATGATAATTCGTCGTTATGTCGGGCAGGTCAGTGATAGGTCCGTCTTATTTGATAATAATTTGTGGTCAGTAAGTAACTCTAATGTAAACCAGCCCTATTGTGCCTTTCCACGAGATATGCAGCTGTGCAGCCAAGGATTTGAATCAATCGATAAGAATCGTTCGTGATTTATAAACAAATATTTTTTATTGGTTGATATTATACTCCTCAGTTTCATAGCTTAAGATATTTCAAGTGTGAAGGAATCCTTTTATAGGATTTTTTATTCTTACCAGTCTGATTCTATGAACAATGCCGACGTGTCTTTTTATTTAATTAGAGGTTAATATTACGTGTAGAAATTAAAAGTATTGCGTTATTTATTATTGCATTGGTTTTGTGTATGTGCTATTTGTAAAGGAGCGATTTCCATCGATTGATAAAAATTGTTTACGACAAGGAACGAAAATCAAAATTAAGAAGTTATTTGTGTAAAATAAATAATGAAGTAATTGATGTTAATACCAACGAAGTTTTTCGAATATTATATATGGATTAAATATTTTCATTAATCACCAAAAAGTAACCCTTATAGTATACTGTGATGGTAACGTATTTCAACTGAACTAATGAAATTTGACAATGTTATATTTAAAAAAAACTTACACACAATATCTACTGCTTTAAAATATCAAATATGCGATTATAATAAAATTTCATGGTGTTAGTTGAAAACGAATCAGTATTTAAATAACTCGAAATATTGTCAGTTTACGGAGATGCGATTTTATTATTAACTTGCAATGATAAGTCATAAAACTATTAAATATTTCATTTTTTAACCTTTGTCTTAGCTCTTATACAACTATTAAATAATATAGAATACAGATTATACACTTGATATTATTCATGATTGTTTATCGAATCCTTAATTAATATGCCTTGGAATATAGAATCAATCCCTTGGCGTTATAGGGCTTGGTAGTTAGCAATCGTTATAAGTAGTTTAAATGTCTTAAGAAAAACAATTTTATAGAACAAATACACTTTAATATTGCAAATAAACTATATTACATTCATCCCATATTGATACATTTTTTGTTTTTTAATAAATATAGTGGCTTATCCAAACATGTTTCCATTTGAGCTCCAATGATAAATGGTGGAAAAGAACCGATACAAGTATTCCTTCCACTTCATAAGACGCATTATTTATGTTTAATGGACCATTCGTTCTCTTCGCCATAATTCTGTTTACATTTTATGGGTACTTACGCTATTTCAATTGTATATAAATTTTCATAATTAATTCAGTTTCTCATACGAATACAAATAATATTTTTTATAACCGATTGTATTTCTTGTCTTTATAAATAAATTGCGAGTAAAAATAAACGTATTTTCGTTGCAACGTATTAGATATTCATATCTTACAGTAATGCTTTAGTTTTAAGTTTATTTAATGCTTTAATATTATAACTTGTGCGTTGCGAACTTATATTCGTGGTGATACGATGCTTAAATAATTGACTTGATGTGCACAAATACCTTTAAACTAATTTAATTAAGCTTTGTAATATTTATTCGATTCGCTAAGTTTTAGATGAGGTGTCGTTGGTGCGTACGTTTGCAGAGACGCACATATACGATTTTAAAATATATGGAATGAGTTGTGATGTTATATTTTATTGTAAAATTAACTTAATGTCCAACGGTGAATTGAAACCAAGGAAACTTATGATATTTTCACGTATACTTCGATATATTGGCGTAATTAATAAAACATTGTATAGTTAATCATTCCGTCGATTACTATATATTGTTAAGAAATTTTATATTTTTTTTTATTTGCAAAAAAACAATATTAGGTGATTAAAGGGCTATTTATGTAAGCATTATCGCCTCGTATATGTATTGAATATAAGCGCGAGATTTAGTTTTTAAATCTTATCATGACGTTAACTATTGTGATTAAAAGTAATATGTTGCCGACCGTATACTCATTTTATGTATCTTTTACTAATCTCATAATCGCATCGATCGCTAGCCAGTAGCTTTGTACGCGATATTTCGTTAATAAGGTTGAGCTTTAAGAATACTATAATGTTATTAACAACGCGTGTTCGTGATGTCACAATTTTATAACGTAGACATAATTTAACGGCGGTATTTACAAATTTTGAGGCTTTTATATGTGTGAGTTCGTAAGAAATTTAAATAAATCGAATAACGGTTTTTTGCAATAAATTAAATAAGATTTTAGAATCATTTATTGGTTTTCTTCTGTACATGAAAATAATTGAGATTGATATGGAATAATTATGTATAAACTGATTCCATGAAAAATATCTTCATCGTATAACTATAGTTGTTTTATGTATTTAAAGTTCATAGCGAGTTAAGTAATGTGGTGTCTTATGGTAGTTAGAATAGCGTATAGAGAATGTAGCAAGGAATAACGATTAGAACACATTTGTTTATATGAGCTATATAGAATCGAATAATCTAGAAACAATTCATTCTTGTGGGTCGGTTTGAGTTTAATTTATATCAAGTCGAATATCAAACCAACCTTTCGAATAAAAACAACGGTTTTAAGTTGAGAGTTTTTTACCCTAGAATCGCAGAAAACTTGTTTACTTAGTCCATTTAAAAGATTTGTTGAAGAAGAAAAAAATATAAAGTAAAAGTAAGAATATCGAATTAATAACCCATTGATTATTAATTCGATATTCTTATCGTATTTAAATTAAAGGAGTTTTTTGTGTTTCTAAAATTTCTACGTGCTTGCTATTTCGCTTGGAAATACGGAATTCCAACGAAATATAGATTTATTGATAGCCGAATGATTATGTGTAGGCTTTTTGAGCTGAAAACTAATAATCGTATGTATGTGTGTGAAGGCTTGATAAGTTATGAATGTACCTATGTGTGCGAATGTGTCTGTGTGTACATTTTACGTACTAGCTTTCCTAGACTTCAATGTACCTATGTCTTAATGTGAAATATGAATGGGGGAGTTGATTCATAACATTTTTTTATAAACAACTTTTCATGTAATTAATGGATAAAACTGTAGCCAAAGTTTTAATCGGAATAAAAATCAGTTAAAAAACTAACCTATTATTCGTTTCTTATCGATTGAATAGAATAAAAAATTAACTACCCCATTGTTACGAAGTTAAAGTTGCAATCATTACCATTTTATTTTGTACTCAACGTTTTTCATGATTATATTAATAACGTCGACATTTGTTTCTGATAAATTTTCCATTCCCATATCAATATGAGCTACCCGTCTAAGATCTATCAAAAGAAGCTTTGTACGATGTGCTGCACAGGCTTAAATGTAGCTAAAATTAATCAATCGATAATCTTAAAGATTATGTATGTTAGTGACACGTAACGCAATTAAATTGTGAAAGGCTTTGCACAAACTTTAATTATAATTGGAAATGAATCTAATGTACTTACGACAAAATTGAATGATCTATATATGTGCTATGTCTTAATTACACATGTAACATTGATATTATGATATATATTTTATGTATAGTTTGATTGTGTGCGAAGTTTATTGTAATGATTAACATATATCGCTGTAAAACATATTTGTTAAACCGAATTTCGTTAACAATGTATCCATTATGGTGTAAGAATACATACTTATTTACAAGAACGTGTTTCATTTCACACCCAAGTATAGTTAGTTACCCATATTTTTATGTTTATAATTTATTTTTATGTTGTAACAGATTTGTAGGTACACCTGATAGAAATTAAAAATGATATAAAATTGCATATTACTGCTGTATGAAGCTTTTATTTCAATTATCAGCTTATGGACGAAATATATACAATTAAATCGATTCTGGGCGTCGGTGTAACTGAGTGAACCAAGGAAATGTAAGTGAACCTTATACTATTCCATTGCAAAATATGCGAATTCTGTTACTTGTTTTAGCTGAAAGCAAAAGAAATATTAATTTGTGCTTGCTATTTTATTTTTTATGTAAACTGCGATTGTACATATCTTTGTAGAAATATGCAACACAACAACTTTAAAATGCTATACACATTTTGTAAAATAGTAAAATAAAAAGAAAAATATTTGCTGTGTAAAATTTGAAAACCATAACTTGTTAACTTATTGGCTTGATTATATGTGCTACGGCATTGAATCATATTGTTTATGTGTTCAAAAATTTCTTTCATTTCTATAATTATATCATTTGATAACATAAACATAATACATGTAATTCTGATCAAAGAACACGTACTCGCATATGCTCGTCTATTCGTTACCTCATTGGATCGATTCTTGTAATGTCACATAAATATAATTTCAAGTCGTAAAGTTGCACCCATCAATAAACCCTTGCTATTAATGTTTGAGGTGTCCTATTTGATATATTCCATTTTGTTAGAGATGGCGCTGCTTTCAAAAATTATTTATAAATTTTTCACAGTACATGATTGTTATTTTGTTATGTAAACAACACTTTTACAATCTACTTGTATAGCAGAATCGATATAAAATAACAAAAAGCAGAAATTCGCTGTTAAAAATTCGAAAGCGATTCAGAATTTTGTCCTGGCGAGCACAATCTCCTGTGGTCTAAGGGATAAGGCACCGAGCGATTGTTGGGCTCGGGGATGAGGGTTCGAGTCCCTCCAGGTAGCCCCCCCTTTTTGATTTAATTTATTTTTTATTATGAAACAGTATAAATACTTTAAACAATCTCATTTTAAGCTGGTTCCTTTTATATGCTGCGCTTTTCGTAGCTCTATATGATTCAGATTTCTTTTAAACATATTTTAAATGCATACTTACTTAGTCTTGCTGGTGTTCTATATTATCAAGGAACGTAGGCAGACGAAATGTACAATTTTCTACTCATCGATTTTCTTTAACAAGCGACTAATAAGTTATAACCGCTGCCATCTGAATGCATTGTCTTAGAAAATACTATAACGTCTTTATTGTTCTATTTTATTTGAAATAGATTTCTAAACTATTTATATTATGTATATAATGATGGGAGATTAAAAAATAATTGTATGTTGCGATTGATATAAAATTTTGAAAATATGGCTAGTCTGTTAATCCAAAATGGTTTGCTTTTACGTAAATGTGCAATATTTCACTTAAAAAAGTCATTTTAAACACGGAACTTAGGTCTTCTGAAGCCGATTTTCATGAATTTCAGTATAAGCCCCTGTGGCCTAATGGACAAGGCATCGGCCTCCTAAGCCGGGGATTGAGGGTTCGAGTCCCTCCAGGGGTTGTGAAAGCTTATTTGTTTTTGTTAAAATTTCTGTTTAACTTGTATTTTTGGATTTATTTTTAGATTGAGTCTTGTATTAATTTTAGCAAGCTCGATTTTTATGTGCGGGATGTTTGGCCAATGTTATTTAGGGGATGTTTTATTTAAATATAAAAATTGTAATAAAAATTGCCTCATCTGCCTTAACCTAAAGATGTACATTGAGTTGGGAACTTTTGTTAAGAAAAATATAATAAAAGAACACAACAGTCGTATTATTTGGCACGGTGCTTTTAATAAGTGATTAAGTTTAATACATACATTTTTCTTTAATTGCATGATTTCCAGTTTAATAAAAAGATTATTCATTTAATGCATGCTTCATGCTTTTTTGTCCGGCCAGACTACTCAAATCATATTTTTATTGTCTCTACGAATGCTTGAATCCCGGACCTCTCGATTCCAGTGGTAATACGTTTACTATTAAATCAACGACCTGAAAATCCATTTTTGAAAGGAGAAGGAAATAAAAAAGAAAATCAAATTAAAATATAATGCAGGCGTTGAAACGTAAGCAGTTTAAATAGAAGCGTAGAGTTTCTGTAAAAATAGGATCAAAAGGTTGGCGCAATGTTTGCAGGAAAAATAATGAATAGAATGAATGAATAAAACATTTTTAACACTTGTTTTAGTATAACTAATCTATGTAAATAATTACTTAACGCATTTACAATGCTTTGAACTGTAAGAAATTGCTTCGCATAACGAAATGAGGTATAAATAATGATGGCTAGGTACTAGTCTCTTTTATACCTAGTCATTTAATTTCATGGACGGTCGTCCTGAAATTTTTTAATAGTAATAAAATTCGACCAACTCTAAGAAGGTTTTAATTGTGAAGCACTGCATGCAGTAAAAAGGGACGTTTTAATTAAACGGTCTAATTAAATGTCTAGGTCTTTATTGCGATTGAAGGCACTCTTAGGCTTTTAGCTTGAAAGCCATTCACTGTTGTAGGCACATAATACCTGTTGAAGTCTATTCGGTATGACGGTAAGTTTTCCATTCGACTAGTTTTACGAACGAATAATTATTTCAAAATTACAGTAAACATTCTTTAATGTAATATTGCTTAAATGTAGAATAAATTGTGCGTAAATAAATTTAAACTATGCATTTTTTTGTGAATTTTTTAATTTGGTGTGTAAAAGATTTTAATTTATGTTTATCTCAAATTTATTTGGGTCAAAAAGAAAAGAGACATGTTTTAGATTTGTTAATGAAAATGCACGTATCTTATGTAATGTGTGTCGCACGTTGTCATACAGTAGGTACATACAATCTATTCCTACATAACATTAGTTGAAGACATAATAAAACAATACTGAAACACAAATAAATAGGTTTATTCAGACGGTTCTCTTATAAGCAATAAAATACACATCAAATCGTGATTACAAATGAAATAACATCTTTGGATACAATACAAGGTTATAATCTTATATTATGAACACAGGAAAACTCGCATAGACGATATAAGCAACAGTCAATAAGCGTTATAGTAATTATTGGATAATCACACAGTATTCTTTTATTTTAACATACAGTTAAAGATGTCTTTACATTTTATAGATAATTTTTATCTATGGTGTCTATTTTGAATCTGTGATAAATATAACTTACGGACAACAAAGATATATCAATTGTTTCTCATATCAATTCTATTGTTATTATTATTTTAATAAAAGGTATATGTAGTGTGTGAGTATCCTTAATGAACTTAAGTTGGTATGATATAATTATTTCTACTTCTTTGGTACACATTTGGTAAATTGTATTATTACTTATCTTATTTCGTAATTTATGATTGAATTCAGGAAAACAAAATACATCTGATGAGCAAATGTAATTATAAAACAAATTTTATTTAATTGAAACAACTGGTCTATTCTATTACGTAGATATGTATCGGAAAATCGAATAAATTAAGATTGTTTATTTCTATGAATTATTTAGAGGCGAGGTTGCTAGTAAAATAGGAACGACCACGTAAAGAATGAACTACATCAATTAAGTGTTTCTAGTATTCTACGCTTATTATGTTTAACATTGTCTACAATTCAATAATAATGAAATTAGTTACACTTTGATCTAAACCACTTGTAGTGGAAGTAATTGAAATAACCTTTACACATTGAAATTAGAACTTTAAACTCACAGATTGTATTTCAACTATACAGTATCACTATTAATAAGGTTTATACAAATTTATTAAAGCATAAAATAATCAGGTAGTATAGTGAAATATGTACAAGTTTACAAACATAAGACTCGCTGTAAAGTGTTCGAAAGTGGGTTTGTAATAATTACACCATTCGATCCTATACAAATTCTTAAACTTCTAAATATTTAATACTCGCGTGACATCAAGTATACGAGAATATGTACAAGTTTATTAATTTGGCATGTATTCATAGTGGGTTATATTTCAGCGTGCCGGCAATATGTAGTAGGTTTCAATACGGTCTCTAGGACCAAATGCACGTGCCTGTTGCCTACATGTCTATCACGGGACTATTGTATGAGATACAATCGTGCTGCACCGGTAAATTCTGACTAATTGAACTTACCACGACTTCCAGATTAGCAGCATTTTCAATCAACACACATGCTGGTTTGACGTGAAATTTTATTATAATACCGTTTTCCTAAAGATTTACAATCCTTCATAAACTTTTCTTTCTTACCCTGTTTCCTCAACTCTTAGCAATTATTAATACAAATCATTATAATATATAGTATCGTACCACGTTGTGTTTAATTACATAGAAAACATAAAATTACGATTTTTTAAATAAACAAAGCTTCAATAAGTCACCGTCGACATAAAACAGTGCCAGCTGGACCAGTATTGAAATAAAATATTTATATATCGCTGTAATATTTTATGTGATAACATTTTTGCTATTGTGTCTATATATTATAAATGAAAAATTAACCGATATCGGTAAGCCACATCCAATAGGAGGTTTTAAAGTAAATTATAGTAGAATAGTGATAGGTATTCCTTTGGATAATAACTACTTTTAGACTAAGCACTAGAGTTAATGAAAATTTTTACTAGGTTATGTTGTTCTTTAAAAAAACAAAACATTACGGTTATAACTCAACCTGTAGGACTACCATTACCTAATTACTAATCAATCAATAATAAAAAAAGTATTAAAGGCAAAGAAAATTGTACACGCGTACATTTTATCTCATACATATTTACTTTTACATTATGTGAATACGTAGGTATAATATGTTTTCCTACCTTTCCGAGTGAATGGATACGACCCTTCTGTATTACTATTTACTACTTTTGCCATCCTATAAGATTATTTGTGATATATTTACAAAAAAATTTAACGGTAATAGAAGAACTAAATAAAGAATTGATTTGAAAAGGTCGACTAAAGGCGAAAGTTCGCGAACATTGATCTTCGTCCCAAGTATACTTTTTTAATGAGGAAACTCATGTACAGAGGAAATGATTTTCTATCCAGAGTAGATAATGTAAGTTACCGTTTTTAATTCTTAGTAGTGGTCGCCCATTGGTCGAAATTGGACCATAATAAATAAAAACTTTTCTGTTGTGTGTGTGTCTTTTCTGTCTTTTAAAAATTGAACTGATTTGACTAATTTTAGTCTTGAAATATTCGTGGAAGTCACGTGAAGGTTTAAACGGTGAGAAAATATCAAAATGTTGTGAATAGAATCGTAAAAAAGACAAATATATTTTTCCATACAAGTTCGTGTCTGTCAAACGTCCAAAAATGGCGGTATGAAGTTAGCCGGATTACAATATTTTACGATTACGTAAAATTTATCGAATATGAAGTATCTATAAACTTAAGAAATATTTCAAAGTAATAAATTTAACTGAGCGTCGTAAAAATGAAATTAATGGATTTTTCTTCTAATTAAATAAAACGATTACAGAGCTGAAAAATATAACTCACCATATTAAACAGAACTTACGTTAAAAGTATTATTTGGATAATTATTTACGTGTAGAAATATTGCTTTAACTTTAATCTGACTAGAAAGATAACTAAAGAAGCAGCATAATTAATTTATATAGTCTTGTGAATCATAAACGCCATAGATATTGTTTTTCTTTTTCTTCTTTAAAAGTCGTTGATTTATCGACTCTAACTTTGTTTCATCGATTGAATTTAATAAGGAATTAACATCAGATCATTAGTTGACACTCGTACTTCTTAGGAAGTTCCTACAGGATAATTACAGTCTTTACAGTTCCGTTGTGCTATTGACATCAGTGCTTCGTAACTTTGAAGATAAATTACTTCAACTGTGCGTCATAGATAACGGCATTGTCTCTTGCTCAGATTTCGCTAGTCAGTAATTAGCTACTGCCTCTTTGTATTCAGTGTAATGGCTCGACATTGCATTGAATTAAATTGCCATTGCATGATATACGTACTCGCATGTCATAATATTAATTATATTAGAGTTGCTAAATATAAAGGACAATGGAATTTAAAAACGGATTTCTGTTGTAAATAAAGACCTCGCTAGAGGAAACATTCAAAAATCGACGACTCAGAACCGTTACCTCTGAAGACGATTGGCTAGGAGAGCCGACCTCAAATTAAAATGGGAAAAAGCCAGGCAGATGACGAATGGAATTTAAAAATTAAAATTTGTTAGATTTAAAACAATTATAAATTAATAAACACTGGAACAGACATATATAATCAATTTGTTCTTCAATATGTTCGTACTTGTACTATCTCATTAATTTTAAATCTATCAATTATAACTATAGGTATCCATTAGTTTTTTTATAGATACCTACCTATACCTCTACTTCTCACAATAGATACCTACTTTGTAAGTAGGTTAAATATTTTATAGTTTTAGTTGACACCTACAATACTTGTAAAGATTATAAGTAATTCACATCGTCGCCAACGTTTTCTTCAACGTTAATTTTATATAGAAATTATTTATAAAAATTGTCATAACTGATGTGATGACAAACATTATAATTGTAGTCCTTCGGTAGAAGCTAGATTTATAAAGAGTCGTTACTTTAAGAATAATATTTACAACTTAGAAGAGCAATGTTAATAAATCTACGACTATAACAGTTTACAATGACACATCAGTCTCGAATGCCTATTTTCACCAAAATTTCTAAATTCCCCAAAGCCTTAAGTAGTGCTTTATTAGAAACAAATATAATCTAAATAATTAAGGGGTAATTTTAAGTTTAGATCGTTGGTGATAAGGACCATAAATATTTATATAATGCTATAAGTTATAATTCACATCGTTCAACATTTAATACTTAAAATTGCTACAACCTTTAATCCTATAAACAAAAAATACAACCTTGAATAGAAATCTAGATGAATCACTGACCTCTTTCTACTGCGTAGAGTTTTACCCACAGGAGCTATTAAAATATTTTGAAGGTTTAACAGTTCTCAACAGGTGTATAAGTTCGAGGTATGCATACTTACCTCGAAATTATTAGAAAGTATTATTTTAAGTTACAATTTCACAAGTCTTCTATATTTGGGCCAGATTAGAGTAAGTCAAACACTATTTACATCGTACGTTAACATTTAGATAAATATAGTTCAAAAAGAGTTCAGTCAGGATAAAAGTGACTAAATATGTTGAAGGAGATATTTACAGTTTACAAAGAGGAGTCTTGTACGTCGGGTTGTTCCGCGGGCGGCACTCCGGCGGCGGACATCTTGCGGCGTTCTATGCGCGCGCGCGAGATCGGCCGGTAGTACTGCTCGCTGCGGCGCCGTCAGCGCTCCGGCGGGGGCACCTCCGTCTCCAGCTCCATCCACAACGAGCTGATCACCCGCGATGCTACGAGAAAAAAATATTCTTCTTTAAACGAGTTCTCATTAAGGCCTGCTTTCTAGTCGACGACACGTCATAGGGTAATAGATATTGTTTTTACTAACGAGCAGTTAGAATCAACCAATCGGGACCAAGTTTTGGCGGTTATGTTAACGCCACGTTTATTGTAGATACGCTTTAGACTTACGCCTGGTAGAATGTTGTACTGTTCGTGAGTAAAGCGACTCATTTTATTTTAAAGGAACTGGATATTAGGGGAAAGTGCCTACAGTTAAGTAATTATTCACTTGTGTTAGAAGAAGGAAAAGAAGCCTCTTCTTTCTCTTAATTCTACCAACATTTTAAATTATAAATGTATTAAAGACATTAAACACAATAATTATTTCACATAAATCTGTGTTTCATAGAACAATTATATTATGTAATCCTGGATTTTAAACACCCACTAGTCCAGAAAATTCCTTAAGTAAACTTGTCTGTATTGTTGCAAAGTATGTATTGTTTTAGGCAGGTATTCTCCTAACTCTTAGGTATACGATAAAATGAGATTTATGGGAACTACCTACTTAGTTTTTGGATATACTCCTATAGCATTAGGCATGACTAAAACTTTAGCGACAATAAGAAATCTTTAAAAAATTGTGACAATATTTTCATAAATAATAATTTTCAAATAGACCACTTAATTTGTTTGTTTTGTATTCGCTCGAAGCGAATGGATTGACATTTTCAACTCTAATACTGTTCTGAACAAGTTGAGCGCACAGCTTAATATTATATATTCAACAAAAGTTTTCATATCATTGAAGTATAACGACCCTCTGACGACTTCTCTTTAATTTTTCGCTTCGCAACCCTTAAAAGTAATAAAGCTCTCGCAATTTTCTTAGCTTGTTAAAGGAGTATGTGAACAAAAATTATAATCACAATGAGGGCATTACTTACCGAATCAAAAAGAGAAAAGTACGGTAAAGTACTCCCCGCAGACTTTATATGCGACCGTTAAAACCTTTGATCAATCAAGACATGTACTGTATTATGATCACCCCTTTTCAAACGACTTTTCAATATTTCGTGCATTTTACGGACACATTCATAGGAGTATTATGGAAACTATAAAATAAAGAATTATTTTGAGAAAAGTTCGAGAATTTTTTTAAATATTTGTATTGCTCTATTACAAGGATAGTAGTCAGGGTAAGTGGGGCTGCATTAATAAGGGATACCATAAATATTAAACGTTGAAAATATACGTTTTATAACTTTAGCAGTACACCAGTAGGGCTCAGTAGTCTAGCCAATGATATATTGCATTTTCGTATGACTAAAGGATTAACAAGAACGATGACTGCAATTCTGCCTACCAAAATCCAAGGATATTCTTATTTCAAAGTATCCGCATCTCATAACATAGGTCTGCTTAAGACCGAAAAAAATTATTAGTATAGTTGAGCCACGAGGCTGCGTGAAAAATGTATATTGCGCTTTTAAAGTACACACACGGAGGAGCATTTGCACATAAATACTATACAAATACAGCTGCAAGTTAAACAGGATTATAGGGACGAGGATTAAACGGACGAGTATAATATGTCATAATACATTTCAATGCAAATACGTGGTTTATCTTGTTTGAAAAGCGTGGTTAATAATTATTTTACTCATTTTTGCAATGGAAATATTACTTTCGTATGTAAAGTACATGCATTGGAATATGTTATTTTTATATTATAGAATAAAGAGGATCGCATAGAATTTAAAACTAAAAGATTTGTCGTGAACGTGAATTGGCAACTTGGTTTGGCTAAATTACACATAATAATATTATGTTATGCATAAGCTACAATGCTGTGAGGTTTAATTCAAATCCATTCATTAGCTTTTAAGAAAAATAAACATAATTATGTACATCCGAACACAAACTTTTGCATTTATAATATTAGTTGTATTTAGTTATATTTCGATGTGTATGTCGAAAGTCTGCAATTTACTTAAATTCCTGTAATTCTCACCACTTCAGGAGTGAAATAAACTACCGATATTTAAAAAAATCTCAATCTTTTAAAAGTCGCAGTAACAATAAAGTTTAGAACAATTTAGCGGCATGAATACGAGCACTCCGCTACTAACAAAACGAATTTTAAATCTATTGTAAAATGGTACTATTCTTTATCGCTCTTTACTTGCAATACCGCAATCTACGACACGATGGATCACTATGACCATCAAACTTTATTGTAATCGTTAAAACATTGCACCTTCCTTTTATATTTCTCAATCCATATTTTAATCTTTTATTAAGCACCATGGAGCCTCCTTGTCCTACTTTAAATAGTTCAATTACAGAATATTATTTATTTATTTATTTGAAAGATACGCTAACAGAATGGCAAAATTTCAATGGACATAATTTTTAATTATTATTACACATGTGGATTTGCATGCAAATTACATTATTATTGTTCTATCTTATACATAAAAAGATTCTGTAAAATAAAATAGAAATTATGTGAACCATTTCATATACTCTCCTGCAGTTTCAGTTGATTGTAATCATAAAATTTGAGTAAGGATAAGAATAGAAGGCTACAGGTGAACGAAAATACAAATAATAAAAGGAATAAGCCTACGATTACAATGCCATATAAATTTTACCTCTTATTGCCGCTCATAAAAAAAAAATATTTGATTTATAATAACAATTGTTCATTCTCCAATAAATAATATTTGATTGCGGTGAACATTTCATTTTCATATAAAAATTCCATTAACAATGTTATTACGCATTGTCATGTGCCCAAATATCACAATGTATCCATCACATTAATGCATACATTTCTGATTTTAACTATTTCAATTATCCACTAATAACCCGAATGCTAGCACATTAATAATTATAATGATACTTTGAAAATAAACAATTGTAATTACAAATTTCGACACAATTCGAATTTTGAAAATGAATAATAACAAAGAAAATATTCAATATTAAAATTCCATTTGAAGTCTCGTGCAAATGAAAAGTGAAAATGTGAAACGCTTTAAGAAATTACTGAAGCTTTTTAATTTAAGAAAACAGCGCGGTGGAGTTAAATTTATTGTTTCTATATCAATTTTCAATAATAGCGAGTCATTCTGTTACACTGTTTTATAACAAAGAAAGAAAATGCTTGAGCTAATTTGAAATCCAGTCGAACAATAAAGATTTTTCGGAGTACTGAAGTTGATAACACAATTTTTGAAATGGAGAATAGAATTTTATTTGTGAATTGCATGAGATTTCGTGATTGAAATTGGTTGGAACTGTAGAACTTTTGTTAACGCATACTTTCAAATGGTTTATTAAAGCTTTTCTCGGAGTCTACATCCATTGATTCCGGGAAAAATTTCTTTGAAGTTTATTAAAATATTCCATAACTAAAAGTCGTGAAATGGTCATTCTTTTGACAAACCTTGGGTACAGAAGAATATAACAAATCAAGAGTAATCAAGAGTACTGAGTAATGAGATATTATTGTCGTAATAATTCACAAATTCTATTATTATTCCAAACAAAAAATTGTTAAAACTCTAGATTTTATTTCATACCTAGTTCTGGATTCAGTTTAGAAATCTAACTGTCCATCGAAAACATGTTACAAAATCCTCAAACTATTAACGATGCGCATTTATTATATGCATTTTTGAACAAAGAAAAAAGATCTTTTGTTGTTTTGTTTGTAATGACGGATAAATACAGATCACTATTTGATGTGAGCTAAGTTTAAGGACAATTCGTTAACCAATTTATCAATAGACAACGTTCCGAACTAATACGTTATTATTTCAAAAAGCGCGGGACCAATAAATAGATACGTTTATGGTTTTGGAATGAGTATCGATGGATACTTTTTGGTACTTACATGACTTTTCCTCAGAGCCGTTCGCGGTTTCGGGAGCCTCTTCAATGCAACTTTGCTCGTCGGGGAACTGCACGTGCTTCTTGACCGCAGATCGACTCGCTTTCGAAAGAACTGATGCTGAAACAATATTATTTATCAGCACATCTTTTAAAATGGACCGCATTTTACGTGAAACGTTATTAATGCACCGAAAGAATGATATATAATTTATTTTTATATCATTGTCCTACTTAATAATTATGATAAGACTTTCTCTCAGACCTTACTTAAGAATTTAGTAATGTATAATGTTATAGAAAAGAAATACTTTCACCTTATTTTTATTAATTTATTGACAATTTTACATTCCAACGCATAATTGATTCCAATTGTATCAAAGTGGTAGTTCAAAGATAACATTAGCCGTACAAATAGGCGACAGTAAAACTCCTCGAAAACCAATTAGGTTGTCAATTTAAGGAAATAAATGAACGCCCTGGCGAGGCTGCGTATCACCCAATTGGGTCTTTGGTGGCCTGCTGAAAATTGGGTCGTGAGCCTACCGATATCAAGCAGTCCGACATCTTACACTTTCGCAAATTAAATATGTAATTTATATGGTACTACCGTAACATAATATTATTTAAATAGCCTATAAAATATAGCCTATGTTACTCGTGGATAATGTAGCTTAGCTTTTGAATGGAGAAAGAATTTTAAAAATTGGTCCAGTAGTTTTTGAGCCTATTCATTACAACCAACCAAATAAAGAAACAAAGTTTTCCTCCTTATAATATCAGTGTAGGTGTGTGAATATTTATTTTATCCTTAAAAGTTTGGAATCGCAGCGTTTGTAATGATTGCATATCGAATTCATAAATATTTAATACCCCGCAAGTGATAGTATCTAATTAATAGAAATGTGTTTGTTTATGTTTATATCAGAGTATTGATTACAGAGCCACCTATTGTTCATTCACACGCATTGCCATAAGCTATACTAATTATGGCCAAGGTTCCGCACGTAATATCTTTATCGATTTTAACCCTCTGCAGGCATTTACCTACGCACCGTGGTAGCGCCTATCTTCTGCATGGACCGATGACATTGAACTTTTACCTATTTTTTTTATTACCTATTGCTATTGCTATACCTATTGCTTTTCTAGAAGTTTACAAACAAAAGTTTATGCATTGTTTTGAATTTAAAACCGTACCAAGATTGAAAACAAATAAGATGCTAAGTACATTCATTGAGATTTTTATGAACATTTACGTCTGACATGCATTCGTCATTAATTTTGTATGGAATATAGTAAATCAATAATTATTGTTAACATATAATAGCAATGTTAAATGATTAACAAAATACGGTAAAATTTTGAACGGTCAGTAGTTAATCCGTTATCTGTGGTTTCAACTCTGTATTTAAATTTATGATTTCATATAAAAAGTTAATTAACAGAAACCCTTCCAGGGAAAAGCATATTAACATTTACATAAAATTTGCATTTTGCTCAGAATTTTATCAAATTAAAACGTGGAATTAACCGATGTTTGCAAAAATTTCATGTGGATTTTTAAAGGATGTTTAAAAAGAACGTATTGTAAATTAAGTATTTTTGTAAATTAGGATTTGGACATCAATTTCTTTTGCATCCATACAATGACGTGAGGTGCAGTTTTATTTGCGCCAATCTATATGTACCTTTAATTTAATTCAAAAATCTCTTTCTTAATTTTAATCACAATAATGTTTATTAAATATTTCATATATTATTCATAGCGTAAAAAAAAACACCTCCTTATTTTTTTGTTTATATTATTACTTTTATTAGTTTGTATATAGACTGTTGTATTAGGTACTAATTAATGTTGATGCAATTGAAACTTAAAACAATCTTTAAGACTGTTTTCTGATGATAATTCTAAACTCAAAAAGTCCTTTTATATTTTTCAGCTGGATCTCTTTCGAGGTGCTTACGGGACGTCATATACATAATATTCATAAGTTTACATTATCCATATATTTTATTATCGTTCATTTGAAGTCAACTTGTGTAGTTGCTATCAAACATGTTTGACATTGGACGGAATGATTCTATACAATTATTACAATTTTAACAGATACAACGAACTGTCGTGTGTCCAGTCTCTATACCTTTTAGAGGCATACCAAGTATCCCAACTAAATAAACCTTATCCCAAGTTTGTTTGGGCCGGACTGACCAAACATACGGTCAAATTGTCACCCTGTCAATTTGTCCGATATATTTACTATTCTTGTGTGCTCTTGCAATTAATTTGAGGTATTTGCCAAACGATTTATTAATCTCTTTTACATCAAAACGTGTATAATGAGGTGTTTCCGTTAATATATAATTGTCATCTTTGAATAACTGAAAAGTGAACGAGTAACAAAAAAAATACCTACTGTTATGGGTCCGCTGTATTCTAATATCAATGAATAATAATTACGAAGGATTATTTTCAATTATTGATTGATTGACTAAAACATATTTGTTTATTTTGTTAGGATAATTAATATTTCAAATGTTGGTCAAAATAAACTTTTATTGTTCTTATACTTACTGTACTTATACTTTTACACTCCCCTAATCGATGCAATGAAATCAGCTGTTTAAGTAGGTATACTTAGTTCGATAAATTACAGTGAGGTAAGTTTGTTTTGCATTGATTGGATATTAATGCGAGGACACGTAAAGCAATAGCTGACGTGAAGCTGCATATCGGTAAAACTGACCATCAAATAAAAGAATTCCGCAGAACAGGGAAGATATCTAGTGAGCTTTGACTGTCCTTTGTTTCATAAATTATGTCTAAAGTGAAATGGTATTCGTCTGTATACACACAGCCCCACACGGCCACAGATATTTTTTTTCTCAGGTAGGTATATGAATGAATATTTATCTGATATCAATAATACCCAAAGAAGTAGTGTTACTTCTGTGTGGATGCTACGGCCCCTGATAGAAAATGGACCAATTTTTGATTTATTCTTAATTCATTGCTATTGTATGAATTATAAATACTAATTATAAATACCATCTCGTAATCAAATGAAACATTGCGTCGTTGCGTAAAAACTTAAAAGTTCTTAAACGGTGATTTTTATTTTGTTGTGTGCTTAATTGGAGTACTAGATTTCCGTTAAAAAAAGGAGAAGCGTTTTCCTCACGTGTTCCTCATACTAATGAAGTTGTATTTCAATAAATGTTTAATACAAGACTCACGGATGGTCCTAGTGGGTACTTCGGAGAACTCTTCGGGGTCGCAGCGGCTGGGCAGCGGGCGCGGCGCGGACCGGCGGCGGCCGCTCGGGGCTGAGCTGGTGGTGGTCGTTTGTGGTGCTGCAGCGGTGTACTGCACCGCGGCCAACTGGATATACACGTTATTATTATTTTGTATACTTGGCATTGATTAGCTGGGGTGAATAATATACACGGGTATAATTATAGTTTCTTATTAAACATGTTCTATCATTCAGATTCTGTTGGGAGGAATCGATGAAGTATCCTGTATGTATTTAATATTTAGTCTTTTGGTCAACTTTTTGTAGATTAATGAGTTAGTGTGTGCCTTGTGTGTTCTGATGTTCACGAAAATTCTGGATTAATTTTGACACAATAATAGTTTAGAAATATGAAACACACTTTTTATCCTGGTCCACTCTGATTAAGTTGTGGGCGGGATCTAATGTTCATATAGAAGTGATTTTTCCAATTTCTGAGTATAAAATAATAAGTATACCTTAGTTTTCCTTGATATAAAAAATACATTAAACTTAACGGAATTAAAATTAATTGCGGCATAAAAATATTCGTTTGCAATTTGTGATAATAGCAGATCGGCAATTATATATGTTAGTTCAGCACAAATATATCACGGAAGTCTTTGTCAATAATACGCAATTCTATAAATATTATCATGACCTGAAAACACACATCAATCTATTTATCTGTTCCTTTATTGAATCGATCAACGCGGCGCAAATCTAATCTTTATATTTTGCTACTATCTGTAGTCTTATATTTACTTGGTCATGTCCGAATCCAATTGACTGTGGAATTTGGGCGAACAATCAAGTGTGAAAGATTGGGACGACTAACACTTGACCGGTTTCAATATTCAGTGCCAGATTCGTCAGGGACTATAGAGAGTACTTCAATCGGTAGTAATAATGACAAGTGATTGGTTTGCATTCTACCACAGTCATGTTATTAAGGATATCGACTGCAATCTTTGGAAGTCGTTTAAGGATAATGAAATATGTATCGTCCTTTTCGGATATTTTGCACCTTGATGAGTAGTGTAAATTTATGCTTAATAGTGAATGCAAACATTTTTCATTAGCTTTAGAAGAAATAATTTCGGAACTATTATTATTTATTCTTAAGTTCAAATAATCGTATGTAGGATAAAACCAGGATAGTTGCGCCACTTTTTAAAAAACGCTCTCTAATTAGAAATATGTACTTAATATTTTTGTAATCAAAGTGTTTATTGAAACATCGAACGTAAAACATTTAAAATTCTAAACTTAAAGACAAACCTATTTTTAGATAACTTAACTTGAATACTTAACGATTCTTCAATTTTATTATTAGAGTACAAAAATATGTTTATCGTGTAAAAACAATATTTTCAGTGAGAGCGTTATTGTGTAACGTGCGTGTAAAGGAATTCTCGCAATATCTTATTTTATTTGCTTTTATATTTCATTGGTCTTTTGAGAATCTTTGCGAATTACCTTCACTTACCTGGATTCATTAAACAAAAATTGAACCGATTTTTCTTTTTTCTGAGAAATGGAATGACTATAGAACATTTAAATTAAGGAAGGAAATAAATAATATCTAATTATTATTATAAAATAAATAGTAATAATAATTATTTATTTATTTTTAATTAAAACCGACCTTAGATTATATTCAACGTGTTATAATATAAGATAGCTATACTGGCAAACATTTAATATACGTCGAAGTAATAATATGATGAATTATATACTATACTCATTACTATAAAATTACTTTTGACTTCACAATATAAATGGTATTTTTACACGTTTTCTAATGACCAACCAACTTAAAATAAAATAGGGCTATAAATAGTTTCAAAACACCTTATTTCATATGGGATGCCGCGCCGCGCCGTGTAATCATATAAGCCAGCCAATGTTTACATTTTATAACATAAGACTATCCATAAACACTCTTTTAGCCAAGGAAAACAAAAATATTTCCTTACATTACAATTTTTCGCTCAAAAGAAATGTATGTGCACTGACTGTTTTCGATCGAATATAGTATGAAATATAGAAAATAGGCACTAATGTATTAATTGATTAGGGATAACAATTAAATTGAATATGCCATATTTTCATACAGTATCACATAAAACATAGTAATGTGGCTTCCAATCACAATTCACAATACATACTCCGAGAAACTAATTAGAATGGACTTAAAATTCATATTTGGTGTTGGGACATGTGCATAATTACAATATTAATAATTTTCATTTTATGTTTAAGTATAATTATTAACGATGCAGTTGGTATACTTAATTGCTTTATTTAATAAATTAGTTCAGTAAAGTCTCAGCAGGATTATAATAATCGTAAATCGTAGCAAATGTGTTACAAAATTAATGCTTCATGAATAGCACGGAAATGTTCACAAAACAGTCGCATCGGAAATCAAACTTCAAATGAATTCGTCTTTTGACCGCAGTATTTGGAAAAGCATAATATTAAATTTTGCTGGCTTAAAGTTTGATTTAGCGGGGGCAGAGTCGGGCCCATGTCTCGGCCGGTACATTTAAAAGGCAACAAATTCAATTAAAAGGCGGCACATTCAATAGGCGGCAAATACAATTTAACGCGGCAAATTTGTGGTAAAGGAACGTGGAACTTTTTTTTTTTTCGCTGACTAAATTGGTAAGTGGTTGAAGAATACACAAAAACATATTTTTTCTCTCACTAACATGAAAATGTTCTTTGTAAATGAATGCACAATCGTTCCGTTTTTTCGCTAAAATGATGAATATAATGATAGTGGGCGGGGTCGGAATTTATCAGGTTTGTCCCGTCCAAGAAATGAAGTGGGTTAGCTAGTTTGTTACCTATAATTCAGTTATATGATCTGAAACCACTCTGATGATTTAAATAAAAGCCTTTGCTTACTGAAATGCGCTTAGATAGTTAATAATCGTATGACATGGTATCCTTAATTTCATTTTATAAAATACTTGGAATCAGTTTTTCATCCACATTCCATATTACAAGCTCTATGATCAAGTGTTCTATAAATCTGAAACACGTGCTGAAATATAATCTTTCAAATAAAATAGATAATCGCATATCTGCAGGCATTTAATATTACATTACATTATCATTTTATTGAGTTCCTCATTAAATGATGTTTTTCCTTACAGATTATGAAATATGATATTTAAAATATTTGTTTATTGTCTTTAGAGGATATGATTAAAACAAAAATATGAATGTGAAATGAAAGCCAAGTTCTCGATTTCACTAATAAGAGGATTGTGATTCGTTTGGGTGCCAAGTTCTGTTTTGACTCAGGATGGAGCAGATTAATTTCGATCCCGAGTGAGAAAAGAACTTGGCACCCATACTTAATATTATGTATTAAAAATAGGCGCGGGAAAAGCATTCGTCTATGAAAGACGTAAAAGCGTGTAAAAAAGATGCAAATTTGAGCGGATTAAATTTGAAATTATATACCGATGTTCAAGATTGCTTAAACTATAAGACTTAATTGAAAAATATCGGAACTATGCTCCAGTTTTGTTAGTGGCCGTGAAAATACTCGAGAAATTCTCTGCAAAATTAACGAGAAACATTCCCGCGTCTGTTCGAAAGGGTTTCATATTAGCCACTTTTATTGCGTCGATCGGCCGAAAGCACCTAAAGTTGATTGATTAGCATGTCAGGGACCATCAACAGCGCTTAGTACTAATGGCTCGGCCCCAGTATTGTTAGATTGTGGCTGACAATTTAAGTCATTGTTTGAGTTTACCGCCGTGACAGGCATTTTGCGCACTTAATATTTTATCGTGGACCGATGCATGTATAAATTTTGCTTTTAAAATAATTGGTTGAGTGATAAAAAAAGATTATTTATTATTGCATATAATTTGACAAGAATTTTACGAAGGAATGGCATTTTTGTAAAATATCCTATTGAAATGTCAGATGGTTCAATTACGTGAATTTATGAATAGAAAATACGTTTACGTATTGCAAAAGGCTGAACGTGTCGGGGAACTAAAATGAATTAGTGAAAACGAAAAAAAAGGACGCGTCAATTAGAAAAGCCAGCTTTTTTCATCGCATGACAGGGCGTATATTACAAAGATGGAACGAATATTCACACGTGAAAATGTAATTTTAATTTCTCGTTGTTAGATAAATAGGCAGAAATACATAAAAACGTTATACTAATAAGATTTTCCGATTTATTTTGTATGTTAATGCTACAAATGTTTTAATATGTTTGAAGCACCTTAAAAAAATCCTTGAATATTTATTATATTACGAGTTTTAAGTTGGTCAATATAGCCAATATTACCGGGCCGTTTTTATGCTTGGTGATTAACCCAAATTCGGGCGTTCAAATGATTTTGCTCGAATGCGGGCACCCCATGCATTTATTAATCTGATTATCGCAGAGAACGTGCTAACGACTACAGTTAGTTTAAATGAACCTGAGTACCTGCTCCGTATCTGAATGGAAAATTTGCTCCGGAAATCAGACGGGCTTCGAAAAAATTAAGCCAATCGGCTTATCTCTTTCATTTCTGCTTCATCTTCTCCTATTAGCAATCAAACTCTAAAATAGAATATCCACGTGAATTCCTATTGTATTTCAAACAAAAATACTTTTTTATGAGTACGTATGCATTAATAGTAAATTTCAATGCGAAACTGTTCACCCTAGCGAAAGAAGTATGCGGTGCTGACTGCCAAACTTCACTAGTTGGAGAGGCACTTTAAGAAGAAAAGTAAATAAAATAGTAATACTGTTGATACATATGTACTGTATGTACGAATGTTTGAATACTAAATAGTAACCTAACTTTGCCGCCTAAAGATAGTTGCCGTTTGAGTAATAGAGTGCTCCTATATGTACATTACTTCAGTACGGCTGTTAATCTTATAGAACAGACACACGAGTTGTTGATGGTTTGACATTTCTCTGCGAAATTACGATAACAAGTCACTAATTAATCACTACACAGAGCTGCAGAGAGATTGGAGTTATGGTCGTGGTTGTGCTGAAACATGAATAACTTAAAGGATATTTGTTGTATAATTATGATGTTTAATTTAAGACGCAAATAAACGTTTTCAACATACGAATGTCAACTTAGTTTCGAGGAATATACTTGTACGAATTTTATCTATTAACAATCCTTTCAACATCTATATTTGATTGAAACTTTGTAAGTGCCATTAAACATCGTCTTAGTAAATATAAGTGAAGTGTGAATAGTTGCGTATTAGACCCGCTATCAACCAAGTAAAATCATTGACTGGAACATTACATTAAACAAGATAAATAACTTCAGCTTACCCTATCAGAATAATCGAACGCAGCAGTGCCTCGGCCGTCGATATATTCTTGAAACTGCGAGATCACACAGACGAGCGCGTAAATCTGCGGACAAGGATAAATCTCAGTGAAGAATAGTCATGGAATGAAAGAAGCATTGACACTGACAAAAGCGGCAGATCTAGCGTGGGTGGATCTGCTTTCTTTTCTTCAATCATTAACATATTATAATATACTAAGGAATTATTTCCAATGATACATATCACCTTTTTTTGTTTGTTATCCGACTTCTTGTAACAGTAAGAGGCGAATTAGCTGTAACCCATTGGTTATTTGGTATTGGTAATTTATAATAGTCCATGCCACAATATTAACGAGAGGATTGAATTACAATACTAGACAACAGATAAGTGGCGCTACTTTAATTAATGACAATTCCTACTTTAATATTAATTATAACAAGTGCTGTTCCAAGATATCTTACACATTTAAGTTGAACATACTAATTACCTACCAAATAATATTCTACATTTAATAGTTATAGATGACATCATGACATTGACATTTCATTAACTGTAAACAATACCTTTAGTTGATAATCATCATTTCATTAAATGATGTTAATTGTGGTTACAACATTCAATATAATATAATTTGAATGAAATATGTGACTGGACTGACCGTAGGAGAGCTGTAATTAAAAGTTTGGAATAATATTTTTATTCGAAGTTTAAGCCCGAATTATTCTAGGTCCTATATCAACACATTTATAAAAGAATCAACAATCTATGTGACGTGTATGTGTAATATTACATTACTATAAAGAAAAAAATATAGCACGAAGTCGATATCGGATTCTGATATTTATTTTTTTGATGTTAGTTTGTTTTGTTTAACAATATGTCGATTATCCTTAACATAATCATCTTGAAATAAAATAGCGAGTATTTGAGGCAAGCACAAATTGTAAGATCGGGTACGGGTGAAATAGTCGGGAGGTTGGAAGATAGGGAGGATCAAATGGCGGATTGACAGTCGAGTTTAAGGAAATACATCAAAGAAACTTCTCGAACACATACTTAGTATAGAGATGCTAATACCCGTATTGTACATCAGGAAAATATTTGGACAACATCAAATAGTTGCGTAAAGTATGAGTAGGCATTTATTTTCGATGGAAAAACGGTGAACGTTTCGAAATCTTAAGAAAGAAAGAGACATCTATTCACATCACACAAGACTACACATAAGGTACATTAAAATAGAAACAACAATGCAAAAATCTTAATATAAGATAGAATAAAAACTATTAAGTAAAAAATAAAATATTAAGTATAAAAAGGAATGAAAAAAAAAATTAAACAAATATGGCAGTGACGTGAAAGGGAAGCCTAGTCAGCGCTGCGATATTGAATTGGCCCCCACTAATAAATTAATAAATATATAAATAAAAAGGAATCATAACGACCATAAGCAAATATAATCAAAGCATAACTGCTTGATGCTAGATACCTTAACAACATATATTAAATAAAATAAATGAATATTAATATCGTCTACCCCAAGTATTTTCGTAGATAACGTAAGAAATACCCAAGTGTTTTAATAAGGCGACCAAAGAAATAGATTCAAGTTCATATACGTCGCAAAGGATTTTTATAGAGGTTTGTCCAAATAAACTGGCGCGCTAGTCCCAAAGGGTATTTTTATGCTGGGAAGATATCTTGGGTATCAGCTGCACAAAGTATTTTCGTAAATTAAATTCGTTTGCGCAAGTCACCATCCAATGATACACTAACCACATCCAATTATCGTCCTACACTATAATTAACTATAGACTAATTTCAATTGTAAAAATATTAGGCAGCAACATATTTGCCCGTTAAAAAATTATTTTTAAGTTAACTCAACTGTTCAAACGCTTAAATCATATTAAAATTATTTTCCGCGGTTCAGAGTTCGTTACGGCTGAAAGGAGTTGGTAAAAAGTTTGTAAATGCCAAAAACCTATTTGGAGTTTTAAGTTAATGGAAAACTGTAAAAATATATTTTGTTGCAAAAAAGTGAACATTCGCTGTGATTAAGTGATTATACGCTATAATGAATATAATATCGAGTATAAGCTATAGCTATTCAATATATAGATAATATTTGTTCCTAACAAATGGGAACGGCGTCAACAGGCTCTTATCGTGTGGGATATGACTAGTTTGAGTATTAGTAGTCCTTAAAACGTAGTATCCACTCATGTTGACGTGGACCGCCTGAAAATATTGTTTAGTCACACTTAAGCATATACATTATATATGAGGATGACAAATGGGTAGAGATGAATTTGAAAACAGATTTATATTATGTATTTCACGTTTTAATTTATGATTCGCATGCGTACTAAAACAATATCAAAGATATATATGTATAAAATGTTTTAGTAGATAATTAAAAAACGAAAAATATATTTAAAAAAAATATACATTATGAAACGAAATATTTCTTCACACTTTTACACGTTAAAAGTTCTTATGGGCTCATGATATTACGACTTGAAATTAAATGCTTAAATCAGTATTTAGTGATAATAATCACAAAGTGGTGTGTATGATATATAACAAAATGCGCAATATCGTGGATATATGCGAAACATTAATTACTAGTGAACTAATTAAGCGGCGAACGTATTATACAAGTTCTATTAATCACAAGTTGACACTCCACTTAACTTTTCTTTCAGCTTTGTTAGTAACTAAGGCCTTTGAAGAATATTCTTTTCTTTCAGAGGCCGAAGTAACCAGTTCTGCAAAATTATATAACGGGTATTCGTTTTAGTTCAGTCTTTTATACAAGTATTTAAGTATAAAGGGTTTCATTTACCACAAAGGTCGAATTGAAATATTTATACCTATGTGAGATGCATACAAATAATAATTTTGTCTTATGTTTATGTTCAGTAAACTAATAAAATACGAGGCATATCTAAGCAATATCAGTATGAATGTACAAATATTGACAAAGATCTTATAAGTTTGAATTTGATACATGTAGAAGAATTATTTATTTAAAATCCGCGTTCCTTTAGTTGGTAATGGACAAGGGAGTCGTGTCACGTTAAGCTTACCGATCAAAGACCGCCCTTTCCTTTGAAAAATAAACGTCAGATAGAAGCCTTTTATGATTACCCAACGCTTTTCGCAAAATAAATTTGTAGACAATAAATATATTCTTACCTTTATTTGATCGATTTAATAATAATTATGCACCTTGAATGGTTTACCCACGCCTGAATGTGGGTTCGAATCCGATTTTGATTGCTATGATTATATGGAAATGTTATATTTTTGTCTTTTTTTTTCGTATAATGTCAACCCTCGGGTTATTTTTGTCATTCTTACATAAAATATTATTTTTAAATACCCACGGCCCACGTGATTATTTTCAAAAATATATGGTTTTAATCTAGTATTCTGTATCCATATTTAATACTAGCTGTTCCACGCAGGTTCGCTCGAATAGCATACAATTATATAGCCTATTCCCTTCCTCGATCAAAACGTCATAACATGATGTCATTAAGATTGCAATTTTACTGGCAGAATGATGTATACAGGTGGACTTTTTATAGTGGGGTTTCAGAGCCAAATCTTAAACTTTGAAAAATATCCTAAAATGCCGAAAGGTGTATCTAGGCTGATTTTGACGAAAATAAAAATTGCATTAATTAATTTTTGGAAAATTTATTTACCGAACTAGAAATCGACCCGTTGATTTTGTAAAAAAAATAATCATTTTTATTATTTCACCGATCGATAATCCGATAGTACTCCTAATAAGTAATAGTAGACTAAAATTGCAAGGTACCAATTGTCAAAAGTTGAGGATACGTCTTATTTATTCAAATTTGCTTAAATTTCTTGTATATATTGTATGGAGTAAGATGCGGCGCTGCGACGGATATAGTGATATAGTCGCTACTTTAGGATTTAGTCCTGATACCAATTTCGAAAATTCAGCCCGTTTAATTGACTTTGCATGTCAAATGTTTGTTTAAAATAAAGTGCATAGCAGTGACCGGCTAGCGTTTTCACTCGTTCAGTAATTAGCAAAATTTTAATTGCAATTTATTTATTTCTTTGCTATAGTAGACCAAATAAAGATAAAGAGTCAACTACATTAACATTTTAATTTCTAATTTGTGTATTTATTATCAAACATTATAAAAGCATTGTTTACAATACCATTAGTCAAAACATTGTCTGAGCTATTATTTCACGAAAAATAAGCAGCCGCCATTAATACATGAATCAATTCCATTCTCGTTTCAATTGTTCTTACATAATATCGTCTATTCAGTGGATTCCGATAGCGTGTAGAAAAGAAAATACATTATAGCTCCTTTTCACGCGCCCAATAACCAATACGATAACAGAATATCTTGAGCTTCTTGTTTCTTATAAAGTTCTTAAAGGTCGATCACTGGGAGCAAGAATTGTGTTAGCTTTTATAACACGATTAATAATAGTTTGATTCTTGTAATTCGTTCTCTTACTGAAGTCTGAAACGGTAATAAAAATGCCGCTTTTTTGAAAAGAAGGCTAAAAATGTATACGCCTATTCCCAAAAAAATATTTTGATTGTAGTCACTCCAAAACCAACAACCAACCATCAACACAGTGCAATCAATAACATAAACCTAATATGAAATAGAAAATTGTATGAATTCATAAATCATTTTCAATGCGAAATCTAATATTCATAACTTTTGCGTTTTAATTAACACGGTCTATAAAATTATCTGCCTTTAAATAGGGCTTTGTATATACGAATATAATACGTGAAAACGCTTTAAGATATAATATATTTATATCTTACAGCGTTTTCACGGTACAAGAACAAGTTAAGACTTCAGACACTGCCAACAACGGCGTGCCGGGAAACTCAAAAAAGCAATGAAGCCTGCTTCGCTTTGCCGTTAAACGCCTGAAGCGAGTGAATCCGTAGACGGCCCTATACCGCCTAACAACTTGCAAATATTATATTACACCGAGTTCCAAATAAATTTTAATGAATGTTTTCGCGTGTTTATCGCAGGATGCAAGCTGTAAAAAATTTACAGCTCCCAAAGATACTTAAGCATTTTATTATGTCGTGTCGACACCTGGATGTTGTTTAATATGAGAAATGCCATTTGGGAGGTTTATAATTCTTCCAATAAAAGTTTAAGGAGCAAAAATGTTGTAATGAGTCGGTAATAAAGCCAATATTTGAAGACGAATTAAAGTTAACGACTTCGTGTCGGTAAATTCAAAATAGTTTTGAACATTTCAAGCAGAAAAAGCAAGCGATGTTGCCTCTTGTTCATTCACTGAGAATATTGTACGAAGGAGCACTTTTGAAACTATCTTATTGTAGTCGTGCCAGAAAAGTTTAGTTAAAAGTCTTTCAAAGATTTTTGGTATGCAAACTAATAGAGAACAACTGTATAATGTAGCCAAAATTGTACGGTGTGAACGGTAAGTACGTGTATCGGTAATTAGTAGTAGTGTCTAATTCTGCATAAATGATTTACTATTGTTCTAAAACCGGACGAGCCTGTGTTTAATGGAAATTCAGCTCTGAATGTTAAAATCGTAGGCATCGGAGGGTCAGGAATAGCAGTCTATAGATATCGGTACGACTATCGTTTGAAATTCCGAATGAGAACATTAATTCTGTTTTACGTCTGCAATATTTGATTATTGAATATATATTTTTGTAGATTATTCCTGCAAGGAAAATTATTGAATATCTTTATAGGCAAGGATTTCTATTATATATTGAATAGAAACAGAATATTTTTCTTGATACAGAGAAGCGCAATATGGTTTAAGAGATAATGCGAAAATGTCTCTTTTTCTTGATTATTACTATCAACATTATTAAAACGGATAAAATATTTCTTGCTATTTCCCCGCGCTATAACAAATCGCATCACTTAATATCTTGCTCCGTATAATATCTTATAATTATAGCGAAATCAGGCTTTTGCCCTATACTGCTGTGTTATTAAATCGTTTATGAAAACCAATATTTTACCACCTAGGTGTTCCGCGTGGATTCACTCTTAGTGTAATGTTATATATAGCCTGCACCGATTAGTGGTTTATTTAATAAAAAAATATTGTTTTAAATAGGACCAGTAGCTCCTGATATAAGCGCATTGAAACAAGCGAACAAACACTTCAATTTTATATTATTAGTTAGTCCTACAAATAGCAAAATGTGAAATGAAAGATTATTAATAAAACAAAAAAAAAACGACATTGAAACAAACAAAAATAGAAAACGAACAAGAAATTTACTTATCTATACATATAATAAAATCGTAGCCTAGCCGTGTCTGTACATATAATATTTTCAAGAAAAAAATTGTGTTTCGTGTTTCACTTGTGATTCTAAACTCAAAACAATGATTTTTAGAATTTTTGTCTGTTTGTCTGTTTGTCTGTTTGTCTGTTTGTCGGGCGTTTGTACGCAGTCAACTCCGAAACGGCTTAACCAATTTAAATACGGTTTTCGATTATTTATTACGGCAAGTCCCCCGGAGGTTTTAGTGTTTGTTTCATTCAAATCGGTTAAAAAATAAAAAAGATATGAGGGTTCAAAGTTATCCAACAAAACACATCATCAATGCGCGTAGGTACATTCAGTTGAACTTTTTAGTTGTTGTTTGCACAGTACTTTTTAATGATAAATAAAGCCTTCTTTTAATCTCCAAAGTAGATTATGATCATGGCGGCCAATCACAACAAAGACTAACCAACATGCAGAAGTTATTATTTGCGTCCATACGCAAGAATGCGTTAAATACGTGCAAACATACAAGTCTCTTTCATTCTAGAAGTATACGACAGATATCGAAAATGTAAATATTTTGCAAAAAAAATATAAGAGAATTATTAGGATTATTCAGGCATGAACAGTGACACTTTTGTTATATTTCATTTAGGATATACTTCGGACTTAAAATATAACAGTTATTAAATCGTAAAGATTGGACAGTTCTTCTATACATGTAATAAAACAGTAACCGAACCATTTCTGTACATTGAATATTTTTCAAAAAGAGTAATTGGTATGCAATATGTATGTTCTATAGATACCAAAACCATGGTTAATTTTTTTTTCTGTTTGTCTGTTTATCTGTTTGTATGTGCGTCAATAACGTAATAACCACTGGGCAGATTTTTATAACATTTCACATGTTGATAGACCAATTTTATTTAAAAAAAATATATTTTTGGGGTGGCTCTCCATACATGTAAACGGAGGGTAAAAAATAAATTCGCGAATACAACATTGAGTGAGGTTTCATTGGAAAGGTCTTTAAAAATGATATCGAGGTTTCTAAATGCGTTTTCTGCTAAAATAAATATTTTTTGAGATATACGCTTCTAAGGTCGTAAAAATGTCATACCACGTGACAATGTGAGATTTTGGTTGAGTTGCGGACATGCCTATTTATACTCTTAACGTATAGATTAAGACGTTAAAACACTCAATGAATCCTCAAAAACCTTCAAAAATAACTAACTCTCTGCCCGCGGCTTCGCTCACGTGGGCTTCTATTTTCTGTATTTTTAAAGAGGCGCGCGCTCTGTGAGATTTTGGTCAAACCTATTTCCATAGAAAATTATTAAAAAAACTATAGACATGCGCACATATCACTGGTCCTGCGATCTTAATTTTTTTAAACTTTTGTTGTGCTCCTCTAAAAATACAGAAATTAGTAGCCCACGTGTGCGAAGCCGCGGGCGGAAAGCTAGTATACAGTTAAAATTGTATATTAATATTTACCGTGCATTATTTTGCAAAATTATTCAAATGAGATAAACTATGCAAATATTTTAAGTTGTCTAGTTTTGGCAGATCTTTCATCACCAGAAGGTAACAAAGTATTTTATTTGTCCCCGCCCGCAGCACCTTAAAATATTTAATTGCTTTATTATTTAATACAAGTTGCTTCAAGAATGAGGTAATTGGGACAAATAGTTTAAACTTACAACGTGGAAACTGTAACGGTGCGCTTCTGAAACATGCAACACATTGTAAAGCATAAAGCCATGGATAATCGTTCGTAAAATTATATATTAGTTAGTATTACAAATTTAAATAGTTGAATTAATGTGGATATCTAGCTTCTAGATACTAGAAATTAAGATAATTAATATACATTTGATTATATCGGCTTCCTGGTGGAGCTGGGTTGGCTCGAATGAGATCATTCCCACCCACACGCAAAATAGGCGCGTAAGCCGCCGAGTTACGGATACCAGCCCAAACAACTACTAATACTACTATACATTTGATCTCGTTTTTTCTTTATGATTAAATGTAATAAAGAACTCTGCGTAACCTCTACTCATACAGCTAAAATTTTGTGGTCCAATCAATACGCAAATACTCGTATAAGTTAATTTTGAGAGACCTGGATTAATAATAAAAATAAACTCTCTTTAACTTTTCTTCAAAATACAAGGAAGAGCCCACGACCCACGTAAAACTAACGTCTAACAATGTTAGAGCAACAACATTGTTTAAAAAACGTTTCACGATAGGGTAACGTGAGGATACCTTAGTAATTACAGCTGAATGTATTGTTATATTTTATTAAACAATAAAATACTGAAAGGCTTTAAAATTGGGATTGAGGTAAATTTCAGAAGGGTGTATTCAATTATCACTCTCAATATCTAGATATCGATAAATTAAAGAGCTCTTTTTCGCGTTATGTACCGAAATATGTAGCCAGTTGCTATATTTTGTTAGTTTATCCGAGTGTGTGTCTTAAATTTAAAGCCCCGACCTAAAGAAGGGCTGAAAATATTTAGATAATTTTAAACCTATTCGTGATGATTCTGCTTTTATACTCTCAATTCATATTTCTCAGTTACTTGATTACAAAAAAAAAACACTCTTGACTGAATACTGATATTTTCATGCTAAATTGATATCTAAATCTACTAAAAAAAATTGCTGATATAATTTTAACACTTAATACTCAATCTCAGTTATGAATTGCTTAATTTTCACGCAATACAAATTTATAATTACAATAAATATTAGGTACCTACCTATTACAACGTTGATTTTCTGACTCAATAGCTTGGAAATTTTCTATTATAAATGTAGTCAGAGAAATTAGCCGTGATTTATTTAGCGTGCACGAGATCGCAAATATTATCCCAAGAACTTAGTTTTTGGACTTTGGTTTCTATTTCGTAAGCAAAAATTGTTGAATCAAGGCTTAATATTACGTGAAAGTTAAACATAAAGACTAGACAATTACAGGCCATCGAAAGGTTAGTTTTAATTAGAAATTCTTGTTGTTGATTATCACTGGTATAAAACAAAGTCGCATTGCGCTGTCTGTCCTAATGTACGCTTATATCTTTCAAATTACGAACAATTCAACGAATTTAGATGAGATTTTAAAATAGATAGAGCGATTCAAAAGAGAGGTTTATATGCAAATATATGACATGCATAAAATGCACCCGGGTGGTTCGACGTCCTTACATTCTATAATACTAATTGATGGATTTGTGAGCAATGCTGGTTGAATTCATAAGGTCTACTTAATTTGTATGAGTGGATTATTAGTTTAATCTTAGCTAGCAAGAAAGGTAAAGGCATTTATTTTAATAAATTCTTAAAACACATTTGACCCTTCCCACTACGCTGATCAGAGTTAATAATTAAAAATTTACCAGTATAGTATTTCAACATAATTGTATGCAGTTTAATATCCTACACAAATGTTAATACTTTTAATACCCAAGCGAAATCACGTATTCGTCATTTTATCCAAAGCGTTGTTGGTCACTGGTTTGAAAAACGGTTTGTGAATAAAATTGAATGAATGAGCACAGTGGACGGACGTCCCAGCCTCTTTTAACATACATTTTCTAACATGAACTTATCCAATAAAACCGTCGCTTATTCTAAATTATGAATGCAATTTAGTTTTATTACGAGTCCACCATTTCAAATAATATAACCAATTAGGAGGTTCCAAAAATGGAAGGTAGGATAAATCTTATAAGCGATATCGGAAAAGATTTATTCGATTGTGCCAAGAGAAAGTTACAAAAAGTTTTTCTTTCATTTCACTTTCATATAGTAGCGGTCGAGTTCTATTGAAATTCAATAGTGATTCATTTCTGAGTTTGTTTTAATATTTTGAAAAACTCATTGCAAAATTTGTGTCGTACCGTTTGAGGTGAGGCACATACCTGAGTGGCGCAGGTACAATAAACCGGTCAAGTGTGTGTCGGGCCACGCATAATGTACGGTTCCTTAGTGATCCCTCGTAGCATTAATGATCTGTTTTATTTATAACTAACAATAAATAGAAAGCAATTGTTAATAGAATTGACATGAGCTCGATGTTGGTTCATATTAAAAATGTGTTTAGTTTTTAAAATTTAGAGGAATTAGATAATTATGTTAATAGAGCTGAATATTTCTAAACGGCCAATATAACGATACTCAATACAACTTTGAAAAACGAGTAATTGTTCTCAAACATGTATATTTGGCAATAAGTAATACGTATCATTACTTATAGCTAAACTATACTAGATCTACTTAAATGACCTATAGATAAGAAAGGTTCCCCCACAAAAGCCCGCAGTTTTGTCTAAATTTAATAAAGTTAGGTTGCCGGGATACATCCCACTCCCGTGAGATGTTTATGGCTAGGGATACGTAATAAAAAGCGTCTCTATTTAAATGAAACGCCGTAAAAAGAACAATTTATTCACGCAAGTATATTACTTGAATACCGAAGCACTGCGATCGATACTGAATGCTTCAGGTTGAATTGCTTCGTACACCATTTTTTGTTCCTAAATGAATGAATTCTTTAAACGAATGAATGAATGATGATAACACTTTACTACACACACCTAGTACATTGATATACCTAAAAGTAAAAACAATACTGATCAGACGCAAAATGGACTTGCATAAATGGCGGCTTATGGCTATTGAGCCATATGTTACAGGCAACCGTTAACAGAGAGAGAGAGAGAGATAAACATAATATACCGTTTTAACAATTTTTTTTATTATTAACTGAAGTTTTTACTTGGTTTCTGCTAGTTCTAGTATGATATTAAGTGAATAGTGAATAAAAAAACATTCAGAAATTAAAAATAAAAGAGTCAATGCTATTGCTAATCGTATGAATATATTGATAATGATAATGATATTCGAAACATTAAAGCGCATTAAAGACTCATAAACGTTTAAGTTGCAAAATCCACCACAAAGCATTGAAAATTCATTCTAAAATAAACTTACGTATTTTAAAACTTAGTTTAAATAACCATGGAAAATTCTTTTTCATTTAAAATACTAAGCTACGAAACCGTTCATTTAACTCGCAAACTAAGCTTGTGAAAGGAAAATAAAATATGCCCGAATTTGTAACGTCCTCGCCTTTTTGAAAAATTGGTAAAAATTTGGTTTTGACAGTTGAGGCATTTTTTTATAATACTGGTCATTCCTCGACGTGTTTAATTTATGAAATCTTTCCTGTACACATTTGCTTTTTTAGCAGACTTTGACCGATCATAACATCACATCACGAGAAGAAAAGTCTCTTAAAGAAATTAATATTAACGTTAACTTTAGTTTATATTAATTTCCTGCTTTAACATCGATTACTCATTTGGTCAAATCATTAATAAAAATTACGTAAACCTCCTATTAAATATTGTTTATAGTCAACGACGGTTGTGCCGTCTATAAAAGATTTATTATCTTACCCTATTTCGTTATTATTGTTTATGATATAATAACTTAATATTGTTTCAGACTCAAAATACCTATCTAATATAATGATGTAAGTAAACACACATGCCGTGTGACACAATCCAATTATTTAGAAAATTACATGAATTTCATAATAATATATATTCTAAGTATCGTTTCAAAATGTCTAAAAATTTAATATAGCGTGACTAATTGATAATTAATTATATTACTACTCAATTGCTGATATAAATGATCCCTAGTATTCATAAATAGTACAAGAGAGGAATTAGAATATGATAACTTTTTTATTTAATTAGACCGTAACTATCTAGGCTACATGCTAAAGAGTAGATACTCGTATATATTAGAGATACTCTCTAAAGAGTAAATACTATAATAGGACTCTGCAAGATAATTAACTGATCAATAACTAACAGAAGCAATATCACAATAAGCGCCTTTATAAAAGCTCAAGATATTCACAGCTATTTTTATAGCTGTATTTCAGTACAGCTATACCTTTTTTCGCGAAATATCCTTAATACTGAACGAATTCATTCGACACCCCGTTTATTAAAAAATGTTAAGTATTTATCAGATAGACGCCATTTCCTTTAATAGATACCTAATTTAAAAAATACAACATCGATCACTATGTAAGTCTGCACAAATTTTTTCATTAGAATTCTCATATGTCTCCGAATAAACAAACGTATAATTCGAAACAAGTTCTAAGCGAAGTTTCGTCAAATAATTTGAATCGTTCGAGAGAAATCGTATGTAAGGCTCTTTAAACATAAACCGAGCGTTTGTTTAGTTAAACAAAGGTTTTTGCGCCAAAACTTCGGGATAGGTATTTGGTATTCGAGATAATTACGTTTCTTGAAACCATTCCACTGGCTGTTACAAATTTCTCTCGAATTTCTGTTTAAGTTAACGGAATTATTTGTTAGGAAAATTCTCTAATTTTTCAAATTGTTCTATCTTAATAGCACCTTATATTTGCTCAAAACGTGATGAATGACCAATAAAGTAATGTTAAATGAACTCTTAATCAAGATTTTCCTGAAACGTTGGTAAATGTTACTAAAATAATTTATTTTCTACGTATAGATAAGTAATTATTATATTCATTTACAAACCAACATAACCTACATTTTATACGTGCTTAATTCGTTAAAAAACTATGAATGTAGAAGATATCCTAAAATAATGAAAAAATGCATATTTTTTGTCAAATCATATTAAAGATACTTGACTAATGCAGATAAGGTACAAGTGAGTATTACTTGAAAGAGTTAAAGGTTAAAATAAGAAAATTAAAACACTGTGAGTGATATATTTACAAAATAAATACAAAAGTGTAAAGGTTGTCCATGATATAACTCAAGAAGATCAAACCGCCAATTACAACAACCGTATTAGATTCTCAATTGGTATTATTTACAATACTTTATTTACAAATAACAAATGTTACAAGTTGACTTTCCATAGAGTGGAAGATATTAGTGAATTAACATGACAATTACATGAAACTGGTCAGTATAGAAAGAATAACAAATAATTATGTTTTTAAATATTTTGCGGTACCCGCTGCTTTACATTCAATTTACACGGAAATTAATTAAAATTATATTCGCGGTTTGCTACATAAATAATTAAGTGGTACTGGACGAAAATGATATTGAGAAAATTAATAAGAAAATATTTGATCAATCTGACGCTTATTGTAAAATTTTCCTGAATAGTCTTTACAGCATCGAATACCGTACAATACAGCGGACGTCACAATGTAATCATTTATTTAAGAAATATTTGGGAACAAAGTTGTGAAAGTAATTGAAGATTTAGGATCATGGTTTTGTTTTTCCATTTACAGATGAATATTTTATTCGTTCGGAATTAAATCAATTGGTTAAATGTATTTTCAATTAAATTTACGTAAATCTATATGTATTGTAAGATATAACTTACCTTGACTCATATTATAAAGAGGAAGGATTTGCAGTTTTGTTGTTTCTTTGTCTAAATTCAATGGGCTCCGAAACTATTTGACCGATTTGAAAAAATATTTTACGATTTCCTACATTACTCCTGATGAACATAGGATATTTAACATTATCGTACGAGCATAATAGCTCATAATAGCGAAGCCTCGCGCAAAAGCTAGTATCTATCAAAATATAAGTAGAATAGTAAACTTTTCTATTATTGACAAAATAAATAAGAAATCCATTTCACTGGGCATAATTAAAAGCAAACCACTTAACATTCCTTCCCTAATGAGGATTGATAGTTTAAGATGAAGTTGTGAACTGAAGCTGCACCATATGCAGTATTCCTTTAGTTTCTTGTGACCAATGTGACCAGATTTCCAAGGCGGTAGTAGCCTGAGAATCTTGGTCTAAATAGTTATAGATACCTATATCTCGTTCTATCGTTGTTATGTGTACTTAATATCACTTGACAATTATCGAGTTTCAGCCAATATGTTTGTTTTGCCTTTTGGAGATGATCCAGGCCGAGCGCATGCCAACAACAACATACTTAGTATTACTTATTTACTAATACACTTTATTTGGATTCTAATTTTATGCTTAATAATATAAAGTTAAAAATATACAAAAAATGTTATTGCATCTTTAAACTTCGATATGGCGATCATTCTAGAATTAGAACACGAGTAGAATACGGTAGGGTAGAATACGGGAATACTTAGAATACGCATAAATATGGGTAGTTTGACGATGTGGATTTGTTTAAAAAAGCATTAATATAAAAAAAAGTATGAAATCTACCATAATTATAAAATATTGTATGGTACTTACATTAAGAGCAATTATGAAGAAATCCAACGTGAACAGGAAAGATGTGATTGGATTGAAGTTGAACTGAAACAAATAATATTAAATGTAGTTGTATAATACATCATCATATTCATTTCATTCATACAATCATTCATTTATTCACCACAATAATTTAGGATCGTTACGTTTCACTTAAACTATAATGAATATATACATATTTTATCGATTGCATGATTAAAATGATTTAAAATTATATATAAGCCTATCTAATCAACGAAGTCTTAATAAAAATAAGACGATGACAGCGATATCATAAACTCTTTTATATTTGGAAGAATATATTAATTTGCTTCATTACTTCATTTTAAGAATCGTCATCCTCAATGACGATTTTTTGGATATTAACTTCTAATAAATGTTACGTTTGATTTTAAGATTTGCAACATATTGTATTTAAAATAGAGTTTAAAAGCCATACATTCTTTTAAATATTCGCATAAATACAATTCTTCCGATATCACTTACATAAGTGCATCTGTGGTTTGCGTATTGTGCCTAAACGTCGACAGATTAACAGCTGAGCAGCCTTCAATCAAATGAAAACCACTTGACCCATACTAGTAATTTGATTTCGTGGTCGTACATCGAAAATAGACTAGAGAATTAATATTATTGGTATACTCTATTTATTTAGCCATGTTTCACGTTCGCCCTGCGATAATATTTACCTATCAGGTCATTGAATAAAAAGTAATCTATACTAATATTATAAAGCTGAAGAGTTGTTTGTTATACGCGCTAATCTCAGGAACTACGGGAGCGAAGCCCTTGGGCGCAGCTAGTAATATTTGAGATCCAACTTGATAAAATTGTTATATTTATTTCGATCGATGGCCATAGTTCAATGCATTAGATACAAACCATCTATTAGAAAATGCATTACTTCAAATGCATTACTGGTTCATATTTTCCATTGTCGGTGAGTTGTCTTCTTTCAATTATAGTTGTTTAACTTTCCTACCAACTTTAATACGACTGTGACCTTACAAGTGGGGAGTGAAGCCGGAAACTAACCAGTTTAAAACTAAACTATATGCTTTTCCAGTCTTTAAATAAAGTGGAATAAACAGCAGGCATCGCAAGTTCCTTGTGAAGTTTAAAGGTTAAGCTTTAGAAATAAATTGAGTTGCATTACAACAATACGTAGAGGGATAACTTTTTAGCTGGCACAATACACAGTCTTTCAGTCATATCGTCTGACTTTTTACTTTGAATACACAATGCATGTTTTCAACTTCCGCACACGTGGCATGGAATTGTTTTAAGTAATCGAAAGCCTAGCAATTTTTATAGAATCCATTTCTTTTCAAAAACATTTTTAGTATCGGGCTATAGAATGCTAGAATATTTTATTTTTAACATCAAACAAATCTGAAATAAGTAACTATAAGCTAGCACGTGTTTATAAGCTATCAAAGGTAGGATTAAATGTTTTGTAATGTACTTTTTTAGATACCTGTTGAGGACACTATGGAGACATTTTTTTTAAAAAATGGTGCTTTGTAATGTTTAATAAACAATATTCAAATCGAAAAATTGATCCCATATGCAGGCGAGATAAATTTAGTCCGAAAAAGGTTGCCTCCTTATTTCGATGTCGATAAAGATTTATCTTTTTGGCGGAATTTCATAGTTTTAAGTCCGTATTTTCACCATACCTTTATTTTAAAGGCCACTAAAAAGCTTATTTTTAAGAATTTCAAATGGTCCAAATATTTTTGTAATTCATTGACTATAACTTATGGTAAATATTATGTCTACTTACTTGTTCAATACTTACGGTTTGCAAGTAAAAGAGGTAGCAGACGTTTACCAACTCAACCAGGGTTTCGAGGGTCATGAATAAAATCCACGGCAGAAGCAGTAATTTTATATCCTAGAACAATAAATTATAAGATTTAAATTTTAAAGTTTAAATGTCTTTCAACATAACTATTTGTTTGTGTATATTTTAACGCAGGTATATTCAATATTTTTTTATTGTTAATTGTTTTTATATGTGTATTTTGGTAACTTACTATTAATTTAATCATCAACAATACGAAATAGGTATTTGTGATGTACGTCTTTTAGTGTATAACAATGAAATCAATATAATAATATTTTTATAATACTGTTTTGTTACCTTATAAACACCAATCATCAACACAATGCAAGATAGAAGACCCAGGGTGCTGCAAACTAAGAGGACGATGTTCAACGAAACCGTGACTGTAACAAAATAAAAGTAATATCAATTAAAACTATGTGTTATAAATTGTATTTTGATGGGCTTGTGGAGAAAATTTCTATTCAAAATAGACGTGTAAATCTAGCTGTTAACGCATTAATTTATTTTTATAGTTTTATACTATAGAGTATTGGTTATATTGATTGTTATTTCCAGGTATCTGGGGTACAGGATACACCAGGATAGGGCCGGTGCATGGGCTCTGGTAGTAATCCTTAGTTACGAAAAATTTTAGCACATAAGGCGCCGAAATGGCTACGGGCTACGGGTTCTACAATACCTACGCGCTACGCGTTATGGGCCACGTACTACGTGAATTTCTCCGGTTATAATTTATTTGAAAAAGCTTAAAATTAATATTTTAACCGTAATTCAGACGAGTGGAATGATAAATTTATAGCAGCAAAATTAGAATGGTATTTATCTCCATGCATCTCCTTCCAGGTCAGTGCTAATCGCCACTCCTATTGCAGGCTCTTTAAATATCTGTGAATACGTGGATAATAGTGTAATTTTATTAGCAACTTATATTTATATCCGACAGTTGGGATTAAACTGATATTTAATATAGCACGTGTACCTTTATCCGTTATAGAAGCTAATATTTTTAAAATCGTTTCATAAAGAAAAATAATTAAGGAAAAGCTTTTAATGTTTGAAATCAACGTATATTCATATCAAACAGTTGGCATTGAATTGTTATTAATATGACACGTGTAACTTTATTCGTTGTATCGAAGGTAAAAAGATATACTTTTTAAAGAAAAGCTTTTAATGCGCCGGTTCGAACTCAACTTATATTTATATCAAACAGTTGCAATAGAACAGATAATATTATGACACGTGTACCATATATTATTGATGGTTATATTTTTTATATCTTTTTATAGAAGAAAAGAGCGACAGTCTGAAATTAAGTATTTGCAATATGTTAAGTTCATCCCAAATAATGATAAGTAAGTTATAGTAAAGTTTCTTATGATACAACGGTAAAACATTAAACAGAAGTTATTTTAGTTAGGTTTGCAACATGGTACAGCAATGCATACACGGTATTTTTTGTTAATTAAAAGTTCTGTACTGTACTGCGGAACTGTGTAACTGACTCGTTATTTAGTTACACAATCTGTACTTGTTGAATAATTGATGCAGAATTCTTTGTTACTCTTAGTTCCGAAGACAAAAGTTCACTAATATTATAATAATGCCTCCCCGACCGATGGCGAACTTGATGGTCAATCTCAATAGAGATCAGCCAGGTACGCTGGATATATTATAGTGGTGCGCAGACACAGGTGAACTCTTCACTCTCATAACCTAATATTATAGTCCTACCAATATTATAAATTTAAAAGTTTATGAGGATGTCTGTATGTTTGTTAGTAAGGGGTAGGTGAGTTAGTAAGTTTCTAGGTAGGGGTTCAGAATAACATATAGGCTACTTTTAATCCCGAAGTTGCCACGGCCACGGGATCAAAAGTTACGCGGGTGAAACCGCGGGGCGTGGCTAGTAGTACTTATTCAAATGAATCTCTCTTTTGGCCGACAGCTTGTAAATTATAAGTAACGCTTTTACTGCTGGCAGGATTTATTTTGAACAAGAATTTAATAAAAACTAGTTATAAAAGAAATACATCTTCTCTTGCTAACTAAATCAATTTATGTTAATAGAGTTTGACGAAAAGTATACTTTCATAAAAGAAAATCCATACCATATAAATGTTTGAATATAAAATATTATCCTAAAACCATAAAGTCTTAAAAAGATTTTTGTCTTTTTGCCGTAAGTAAGTCAAACATATTAAGATTTGAAAAATATCTACGCCGGAATATTTAAAAAATAGAACATCATAATTATTCAAGGAACAATGAATAATTGCATAGAAAATCCCTAAAGTTATACATAATTAAATTAAAATAAAGTCGGTCTCGTTGCGAAAACATTTAAGCTAAATTCTCTTTACGCATTACACAGCATGGCATTTCAATTCTTGGAAGCTCGTAAGGTATGAAGAATGAAAGAATGAAGAATTCCTCGTAATGTTAAGTCGTCACTTTCAGTTGCAAGTAGGTATTTAAATAAAACAAGTAACCAACGTAAAAGAAGTTATTACTAGGGAATCCTAGTAATGACTTTTTTTTTATTTAATTAGGGTCCTAAAAATAACATAGTACCATAATCTAATTACAATCTAGTCTACAAGACTTATAAGTAATTATTTTCTAACCTAAATTACTACAATAAAATTATTAGTAATAACTGATAGATATACTTATAAATACTTTTTTTTTGTAAATACATATACATATATGCACAGATAGTAGAAAATTACAATGTTCATCACATCATAATTTTCTACTCGTGGGGATCGAAACCACATCTGTCGACGCAATACACCATTGCTACGTCCACTGCGCCAATTGGGTTGTCATTTGTGCTAGGATAAGAGCTAGCGACTACAAACTAGCGCACAATGAGGGAGAAAGACCTTCATTCAATGTATGAAAAATATTGAATAATAACCACCTCTACCGATTAAGGTCAATCTCAATAGATCAATCAATCGTCAATATTATCTAGGTGTGAAACTCTATTCTTGAAGTCAATGAAAAATTGTATTATAGATACAGTATTATTAAAGGTTTACAAGTCATTTTATAAGCTAGTTATACTCAAAAGTCGTTAGAGATAGTATCTAAATGGTATTCGATTACCAAGAAAGACGTTCGCTTAAAACTTTTAACTCGTTCAGTCTCAGTCGAGATAAATCGGTTTCCGGCTGCGGTCCGAGAATTCGTATTTCAAAGCATTTGTTATAGCGTGTTTGAAGAAACTCGAGCAGAATAAGTTTTTCTATGGTATTGATAAGTGACAGAAAAATTTCAGTGTAAATTATTAGGATTTCATCTGAATGAGCTATTAAATTCATATTGAGATTAGATAACGATTATTAAGTCCATTGAAATGTGAATCTTAAGGATAAATATCTATTTATGTGATGATGATGATGTTTGACTTTTAAGAGTATCTACTCTACAAGTATGTTGGATTTCAGTAAAGATGTCAGGGGTTTTAAAAGACAAACATATTAAATTTTCGAAGAAAACACAAGTGTAATTTTTAAAAGGACTTACAGTTTGACATAACATGTTCATGTATTCTAGTATCAAAATGAAAATGATATATAAAATTTTAATTACAGCAGCTAAATCCGACATTAAAGATAACATCGAATTTAAATTTACAAATGTGCCTTTGTCTTAACGAAATTCCAGTCAAAAAATAATTACAAGGGAGTTACTAGCACAAACCACACTTACATTTCGATTTTAACAGCCAATTTAGAAGTTGTTTGGTTATTTTACGCTCAAGACGTCTGCGGGGTTTGGAAATTCCGAACCAAAGTATTCGACTTTCATCTAAGATCAATTAATATACGATATGAAATACTGAGCCGATTATTCCCGTTTTAATATACCATAATGAAATATCAGAACAAAGACAATTAGCCAGAAAACCGATTGCGGTAGAAACTATCTGTTATAACTTTAGATTAGTTTTAGTTTTTTAAGTCTATACCCGTAGGCTGGGTATTTTGATTGTCTTATTAAAACTGTCTCACTGCTTGTCTGCTGCTTTATTGTATACCTATTTATTTAATCATCTAAGTTAAATATGGAGTTGTATTATGTAATTTATTTGGTTTCATTTAAAAAGGTGTATATTTGCATAAAATAGACAATACCATTAACACGGAATAATAGTCAAATGATGTATACTATAAGAGTAATTAGGCAATAAAATCATGGCTTGTCTGTTTATATGTTTAATCAATCACGTAAAAATCAGATTCGAATCAAAGGCAGATTTTGATAAAATTTTATACCCTGATAGTCCAATATTAGATACAATGATACGGTTACATTTTATTTGAAAAAAATATTTTAAGAGATGGCTCTCTATATATACAACCGGAGGATAAAATAAAATTGTTAATAAACTGATTTAATTGAAAATGCACTTAAAAATAAAATGGGAGTACTTACTCGGTGTAATCTTGTCTGGCTCCAGGAAGCTCTCAGACTCCGGCTCCGTCATCTGCCCGGACAGGTAGCGGTGCTCCACGTCTATGAAATGTCCCATGGTTATTATGGTCACCATGAAGTACAGCTGAAACAAACCGGTTCTGAGCATGATGTTTGAATTTTAAATGAATAAATATACAACTACTTTTTGGCCCGGTTTTTATAAACTACGTAACGTCATAATTAACGTTCCTCCAACGGGCCAATCTCTACAGACATCAGCCAACTGCGCGGGAGATATTATATACTATAGTGCACAAGTGTGTGCACAAAAAGAGGTGCACTCTCTGTTCCTTTACTCTCATAGCCCGATGGGACGGCAGACCGAACGTCATAATGTAACAGATACGAATCGTTTTCACAAACGAGCGGTTGTGATCAACCAATCGAAACACAGTTTTGGTGGTTATGTTTACGCCACGTTTAATATAGATACACTTTAGACTAACGCCTTGTGGGACACAGTTCTGTCCGTAAGTAAAACGAAACATTTTATTTGTATAGGAATTGGGCATTAGTGGTCTATGAACACCGAAACTATAATCATAAAAAATATTAATAAGTTAATGTAATAACAGTGTTAAAATGATTGTAAATCTAATATATAATAAAAAATAATGTTTTATTAACATTTAGATGTTGTAAAAGTTATTATTAATAGACTTTACATTAGTAGCAAATATTCCTTCCTTAGCAAAAATTCTTATTTTAAATGTATATAACATTCAAAGTTCTTCATCGTGAATACGTTACCGAAGAAAGTTTCTATCGCTTTTATAATATACATAATATGACAATATGCATTATGCAGATTTGTCTATCCTACAATACGAAAGTTTATGTCAATCACGCGCCGCAACTACTGAACGGATTATGATGAAATTTTGTATACAGATAGTGATAGGATACCGTTGATGAATAACAGATTCCGAGTTTAATGTGAGTGAAACGACCAGCAGAGTTAGTACTACATGAATCCTTTGAACTTCTAAAAAATTTAATAATACCAGAAAGCTTTAGTTTCGGTTGCAGTCTACAATTTCATAAACCTAGAATTCTGAATTTGAAAACGATTTTAGAGATACGCTATATGTAAATCTAGTCGAACATATGTTATGTATAATATATAATATCTAGGTTCAAGTTATTCAGTTTTTAGCTTTGCAGTCATAATATAACCATAACCTCAATATTTTTGGCATATAAATTATTTATTTGGATTAAAGGATATGGGTTAACATTGATTTATTAATGGAAATATGAAATGAAAGAAAGAAAGAGAGAAAGAAAAGTTTATTTATAACACAGCTACATAATTAAAAAATTGATGCTTATAGATAACTTAATAAGTAAAACATGTTGTAACGATTATTAATTGTTAGTAAATTATTGGAAGCAAAGGTAATGAAAATGTTTGATTTGACAATGTAAGAGCTTCGAGGAAATCGTTTCTTTATGCGGATGTTTACACTTTTTTAGAAGGAAGTTAATTATTTACCCTTTTCTTGCTTTTATGTGTGCGTGTTAATATATCTATAGTATATGTAAAAAAGTATGTTTAAGTATATCTATGAGAGAGGTCATCCATAATAACGAGCTCTGGTAAGTGTGGAAATAAGTGACGTTGTGTAAAACGTCCGAAATTAATTATTTATTTTAAAAATGAATTTGAGTTACTCATTGACTTTTGACTTTCAAATATCTCATTCGAATCGAAAGGCATGCTATGATGGAAACAGATAGGCAATCTATCGTTATAAAAATTGTGATAAAATAATAAAGATGATCGACCATTAATATACACTGCATTCCGGCACAAAACTAACATGAAACACTAAATTAAACGCTTTTTAATAGCAGTTCGAAAGTCAATCTGTGTTCAATTTTGCATATTGCGTTACAAATAGAGCAAATCCGTTTTTCAATGTCCACTTTCCTGTACCTGAGCGGAAATTATCTGTCGCAACATCCTTTTCATATATATTTTCCATAACACGTCATATATGTATTGGATGAAAACGTATTTTTATTTTATTACAAAATGCCCACACCTACATGGCAACCGAATGTCTCACTTTACTATTTATTTCACGGTTTTATCCGAGTATTTCCCTTTCCCGTGAGAATTTCAAGATAAAAAGTATCTTATGTCCTAGTCCCAAGCTATCTTCCACGAATTTTTTATGGCTACAAACCAAACACGGTATACCTTGTTAATAATAAAATGATTGCGGAACGTGAAGTGTATTATACAATTTTTATCTGCATACACGACTATATAATAAATAATCAAACATTACAAAATCTATAATATTATAATGAGATTAATAACAAATAATAAGGAAAATGTGAGTATATAATACTTATATACATTACACACATTTTCCTGGCGATTTATTTTGATTTCGGTTTCGTAAGAGTAAAAAATAAGATAAGCCTAATCAGAATAAATAGGCCTTCCGAAATTGTCGCAATGCGTCCATAAAAGAAGCGAAACTAATTCATATGTTTTTGTATATAAAATTGTTGGTTTTATTTAGGTTTATGTAGCTTTACAATAGTGCAAAGAATACGAATAGAAGTTAATTAAATGATATCACTGTTTGGAATTAAAATACCTTATCTTGTCAAATGTTTTATTTTCGATATTTAAAGTAATGTCTACTCCAAATATATAATAATGATAAAATACTATTTTTAATCTAATCTAACGTCTAGTTACATTAATTAAATAGATCACTTCTATTCATTATTACTCACTAACAGAAGCTCAAAATTGCTCAGCCTCGAGATAATTATTAATGAACGCCAGAACAACGGCCAGTAATCTTGGAATAAAGTAATTAATTCGGACCGTGACAGCCGAGCAAACAGTCCCAAAATCAAAGTGCCATAAATAATGGCGGATTTAATGAAATAGTCTAAAAATGTCAGTGTTTCAATGGACCCGTATAACTCGACGAGATCTTAAATATCGTTGATTTATCGGCTACGCTCCATAAATTTAAGGATCAGTCTATCATAAATGGTTAGCCATTAAGTCGCATTCTAATACAATTTATGACAAGTAAGTCGGACTACTGAAAAATATTTCATTTGTTTTATCCCACGTTGTACATATATTAATGTTAATTAATAAATTAATAAAGACGAAAAAATAGTGTACTAAAATATTCATTTTTGTCAATGCAAATCTAACTACCCACATTATTAGGTATATATTTAACTTTTTTACTTAGTTCTAAGCAAGATCTATACAATTTTATTTTGTTTGATCATCATGTTAACTGGTAAAAAATAAAGAGTATATCTATCTATCTATCGATCTATAGGTACTTAGTAATTGACGACTATTAATTTTAAGTGTAAAATTTGCATTAGATAAATAAATTAATCAATTTCTAAGAAATGATTCCAAAACACTTTCAACACGTTATTATTTTTTACGTACTCGAACATTCCTAATTCTATTTGGAATAAATCGGCATTAATTTCATATAATATATTTCGGTTACGTCTGATAGCATACGTTACGCTGACTTAAGAAGTTTTTCTAAGGCCGTACTTTTGCTAGTATTTGGGTTTCTGATCCGCAAGAATATATCGCCTATTTATCAATATACGACGTATTATCATGACTCTTAAAAGAAGTATGACAAGTAATATATTTCACCGACAGTATTATAACGACAGAATTATAAGATATATATATACTTAATATAAGAGGAAATCCTCACAATAAAAAAATATCATCATTCAATATTAGGCCTAATTATTTATTTTGATTATAATTAAGCTAAATTAAACTTATATCTTTTCTTCTGAAAGAACCCCTCCTGCTATACAAACCTCTTCCAAACGCCTTAATTTTTTTCTATCTTCGGACGATAACATTTCATTTATGCAATTACTTGAAAACTTTGGAAATATCTCTTTTATGGGTACAATTTTGTAACCCAGATCATTGAATATTTTCATACATCAAGTTATATCTTATATATTTAATTGTTTTTCGGCGCTAATGTTCCAAAATACCTCATAACATAAAATATGCCAATCAATGAGTTTACGTAATACGTGAATGTCACATACCAAAGTGTAAATAGCTGAAGCGTAGCATCCGCGACGAAGACTCCGCCAGCAGCAGCACGATTGGATGATCGCCATTTTGTCGCTGTAATAAACAACCAATATTAACCGACTTGTATTAGCGAATTAATTTTTAAGGTGCAAAATAGAGAGGTACATAATTCAAACTCCTGGATATTGATACACGGTTCATCATTTATTACTAACAAGCTGATTCTTCGTGAGCTTCCTTTTGACTATACGCCCGACATTTTTCCATACAGTAATGTTGGTAAATGATAGTTTAATAGGATAAAATATTTTGATTTGAAAAGCAAATGGTTAACAATAAATAAGGTGGTGATCTTATCAGCATGTGGGTCACCATGCTTCTTTGCTTGGTCTGCAACAAAATAAAAACAAACTTCTCATTGATACATAAAGTTATAAATTAATAGCTAAGTAATAATGATGTTATGATGCCCGCACTGCCTTCGAGCCATATGCCTGCATGATGTATGGTATCGTATACACAAAAACAAAAACAAACATCAAACATGTATTATATGAAATGTAATTTATTTAAAATTATATAAGGAAACATGTTCAAACATATAAATAAGTTGAGTGCAGAAGCGATCGTAATTCGTGGCCAACTTGTGGAATCCCGGTTTAATATGACACTAACCAATTTTGGAGCCGTCACATTGAGTTTCATATCATATTAATGCATCGCCCAGCTATTTCGTTTTAACGACATAAATTTGGTTATTGAAGACTTGTAATTTTCACAAAATTAATCCAATATCAGCGTGGCCTTTTCGAAGGTGTTCAATGTTAAAGGTTTTTAATAATTATGTATATATTTGAATATTATAGATACATGCTTTTAAAATTAATTTTACATAAATACTATTTCAATGCATATTTAAACCAGTGCTGTATTAAGCAAAAAAAAGAGAAGTTATAACAGAAAATTGACCTGTTGCTAAAACGGTAACACTAATTACTTAAAAGCACATACAAACTACGATTTAATCAGATGAATTTCAGTGTAATCTCCCATATAAAATATTTGAAAAATAATTTGATCGCATATTATGTAGAAATATATAAATCAGAGAAATATATCAATGCAATATTTTAGACATACATTCCTCCTGACCGAATTTCGGTTACGTCGGCCTATCTCTGTAGAGACCAGCCTGCAGCACAGCAATGATTGTAGTGTAGAAGTGTGAGCTTTCGGGTACTCTCTTCTTCCCCTTATTCGCATGACCCAACGGACTGGAAATTCGACACGACCGGGGAGAGATCAGGCGCAGCACGGGAGTGTACCGACACCGCCAACTTACTGATTCAGGACTGTTATAGAGAATTTTAGTCAGAAAATCTCAATAACATATTTGTGTAGATGTCCCCACCCGGGATTCGAAACCAAGGCGAATCAGCTTTAAAAATAAAATACAAAGTACAGTATAGATGCGATGTCATTATTGGAATGTGTATTTTTAAAAGTCATTAAATTCAAGTAGTTCAACAACGTCTATAGTTAATAATATTAAAGTTATAAACTGACTTTTAAAACCATACTCTGAGCATGTTTTCGCCTTTATTCCTATAACATCTATTCATTAGTTACTAAGTAAGTACAGCCAGGAACGATTATTTAATAATAAAATATTACTTTAACCGTGAAAAATTATAATCTACTTACAATATTAACCAATAATGTGTTTTAATATTTTATTCTACACCTAAGTCTTTTTGGTAAATCATTTTTTTTTCTCAATCTTGGGAATATGGAATGGAACATTTTCATATTGTTACTTAGGATCTAAAGCCTAAAAAAAAAAATTAATTATAAATTTTACTATCAAAACAAAACTTACAATTTTCCTAATTGTCAATGAATGGATCTGTTCTGAAACAACAAGCTCAGCAAATCATCTTGAGAGGACCGCACTTATGCTGCTTTTCGGTACGAATTTTTATGGTTACAGTGTAACACAAAAATTGTTTAAATTTTATCATACTAAATTTTATCTGATAAAAAAAAATTGGCCCAGAACTAAAACATGATTAATGAATATATATATGAAAGAAGCTATTTCCAAATGTTCCATATCAATGCGATAAACTGCTTTGCACTTTAGTATCCGCCGAAGGTGAAAAATAATTAAAGCCTCGCCTTATATTCGATGCATCGATTTCTATATTTAGCGTCCATTTACAAATTGTTGATGAAAGTGGATATGAATGCATTGTCATTTTCAGAAATATTTACCAATGTATGTAAGTACAGATCCACATCGTACAAGAAATTCCAAATATATTCTAAGAACGTGCCAGGGGAATAAGCACTTAAATTTTATTAATTGAATAAAAAATTGAGTGTTGTCATGAAAATAAGGCTGCAGCCATTCGTCCTGTTCTCATATATTGTTTAATGTTTATTTTACGATACAAATTGATCCCGGAGGATGTTCAAACACGTGTTAAGATTTTATATTCATAATGGAGGTTCTAGTAACGAACGTCTTCCATAAACCTGTGACTATAAATGTATTCGAAGCTTCAAACACGAGCCAGCTTTATATGGAAGCTATAAAATAAAATTGATATTTTATACCGCCTTATACCGTAAATCCATTTAAAGTTTATTTCTCTTGGCTGTGGTTGATGTCAAAGAAGCTATAGAAGTTGGAACCAATTGAGTTACAGGTGCTTTTCACACTCAAAAACTTGAAACTTTGTTCTGTACAAATAGGTCAATAACCATATTTTACTTTATACTTGCATTAAGTTTGTAGCTATTTCGAGACGTATTCAATAGAAAAAAGATATTACTGTATAACTTCTAAGGAAAGTAACTTATCCAAAGTGACTATGTTTTTACTTCACTAATCCAGTTAAAGTATAAACAATAGATTCGACGTTCTAACATTCTGAGTTGTTTAAAAAGAAAGCTAATAATTTTTAAATCATAAATTATATATTTCTTGCCATAATAAATTATTCTCGGTTGTATCTAGGTTATTGCTGACCTTAACATTCGGTACGACTGCTCGAATTAAAACTTCAATTAATAAATTTAAATTTTATTTCCAAATACAGCTTTATATTATCTGGAAATAAAAGCATTTCATTTCAAAGGTCAACGAGAAACTGTATACAATATACATACATTTGTTTATTTGCACCGTAACGTAATGGATGCGGAATATGAACAAACAATAGCTGAAGGGCAGAGATTGGTGAAAAATTACAGTGAAAGTACTACAATAGGTCAATGTTAAGCACCTGAAGTTCTGTGCCACTGGGGTAGGTCATTTGATATTTGTGCTACATTTTACACGTGTACAAAGTACACAACAAAGTGTCTTCACCTTAATAGAGACAATAAGAAAAGTATTAATGGACACATTCTTAATTTTATTTACAGTAGTTAGTTTACGTTAAATTAGAATTACTTATTAGTCTTATATACTAGACTAGATTGTAATTGAAAGGAATACCACTTTGGCGTCCTAAAGTATAAAAAAATTAAAATTTACGTGTATTTGTATTTTTCTTGTTACTGGGATTTCCTGCTTCGCTTTGGCCTAGTTTTCTGTGTAAAAAAGGACCGATGTACGGTTCGTTTTGACCTCCATGGGCCCGAAATTTTAGTTGTAAATTAAATGTAGGTTACATTGAACAAAAAAGTATTTGAATTAAATATTTATTTTTCTTTCAGTTAAGATAACGACGGGTTAAGAGTTAACCACGTATGCATCATTCTACTAAATGCGAAAGTTTGTGAGGAGGATGCGAATGTATGTATGTTTGTAAGTTCTTTCGCAAAAACTACTGAGTCGATTATGATAAAATTTAGTATACATAAAGGTAAGGGTTCAGCATAACATAAAGGCTACTTTTAATCGCGGCTAGTTTTATATTATATTGAAAATGCATAAATTTTTATAAATTGGAAAAAACCTTTTCCGTTTTCTCTGTATTGCAATGCTTTAAAAATCACTGACAAACGACATTTCAAAACGGTTTTTTTATTAAACTATAGAATGCCTCGATTGGTTGAATGGATGCCTTCCAAAAAAGGGTATTTAAATTCATTTTATACAGAGGACTTGAGTTCGCTCCATTGGAAGTATTCAATAAAATACATTTCTTTCAGTGGCGTGTTCAATAAAGCCCGATCGACTCACCTGTCAACTTGTCACCATTTTTTGCTGAAATCTTTGTACAAACCAGCTTTTTTATCATCGTAATTGTCGTATTGCGATGCGAATTCGTATTGTTTAGATCATAGTTCACCTTAACTTTTTTGTTCGTTGATGAAAAACTTAAGTATTTTATTTTAAAGTATTATTCTATTATTAGTCTGTTAACGTGAATCCAGACTTTGTGGGTGTTACACTGAAGATGGTTGTAAAAGCTAAATTATTAAGCTAGTTTAAAACTACTTAGACAAACACTTCACGGTATTATAATTTACAGCGTAGAAAATTGAAATCTTCAAGTATTTCAGCGAAATACGAGAATACTATAAAAAGCTAATCAGATTGTTAAGAAGTTCTTGTAAATATATTTATTCTTAACGAAAACGGCGTTGGATATGAATAACATTGAAATTATGAAATATAGATGTATGCTAGTTACAATGCGTTGTTTTCGGGCGCCAAGTAAAATAAACAACTTGCTGGCAATATTTAACGATCAAAACGTGCGTGCTATTGTATCGCCTGATTGAAAAATAGCGCGCAAATACTTATAGGGCTGCCAGCTGTCATTCACTTAGCTTGAGATGAATTGTATTATTTCAATTGAAGCTATTCATATTATTTTTTTAATTGTTTCTCATCTTAAAAAGCACTAGATTTTTTTCATACCAAATAAAAAATGCTTACTTCTTTTTTAATTTATAATATTTATCTGTGAAATTTCAAAATTTAAAAAATGTTTTAAATAATATGAAATGATCACAACACAATACGACATAGATTTATCACAAAATTACGACTTCTAAAATAAAAATTGCTTTATTAAAAATACAGAATGGTTAATTACAATACATACTCGTATATGCAGTATTCACAAGTATATCTACTATTTAAACATCACTACATATGGTAGGGGAGCCCAAGAGGGGATTTCGGGAATTTTTTTTTATTTTGAAGGGAATAATTCAAGGATTACGAAAAATATATAATCTGACGATTTCCACAAGCCGAAGCAGTAAAAATTAATCGGTAAAGTTCAATACGTTCAGCTACATGATGCCTATATTCCCGCCTCTGCGTTTCTATTTATCTTTCACTCTTTCTCTATCTGTTATTCTCTCACTCCGTCCCCACTCTGGTTTGGGTTGCCAATTGCCATGTCGCCATGACAGCTGTTCACATAGACTCGTTCATAGCATAGCATTATTTACAACGTATATCCAACGTTTTTCCACGTTATATGGTTTTAATATAAGTTGATTAATTAATGAATGAATGAATTAAGAATAAAAACAAAAATAAAAAAAAATAAATAATGAAGATGTTAAAAAAATACTTTAAAAAATTTATGTTTTATAATTATTTTCTTAGAAATACACGTATTCTACCTAATAACAACATCTACTTTCTCATTTGCATGTTATTTCCTGAGTTTTTGGTTTAAAAAAATTAAAAGAAAAATTATAATCGTCAGATTAAGCGAATCCCTCTAGATAATTGTCAGATTAAGAGACAGCACGTCTAGGGCGTACAGACGAACGATATATATCTTAATCTGACGCGCTCGAGTATTTCAAAATGGCGAATTTTTTTTGCATATTCTAATAAGGGCCATGACTTTGGGACACATCCAAATCGTCAGATTATTACATAAAAGCATTTTTTTAGGTTCACTTAACATCCCCTTCGAAAATCTGACGCGCTCGTTAAAAAAAAATTTTTTTTTCATTTTTACGGCCACCCCCACCATGGAAACGGTCAGATTAGATATTCAAAAATACGTAGGACATATATGGCATTAATATCTGACACGCTCGAGTATGTCCATGGAAGTGATTTTTTTTTACATTTTTGAAAATTTATAGCGGCTTCCCCCACCGATGAAACGGTATGTATTATATGACATTTTTTTCTTCTAATTATCTAAGCTTCTCAACCCAATAGGTCTCTATAACGCTCGAGTAAATCCCGATTAAGCATCGTGGGCTCCCCTACCAATAGTTTAAAACTTAAAACATTATTTTAATAAAATATCTTTAAAACTGCTAAGGATTTTTTAAAAAGTAGAGTGATTCAAGGATGAATTTTATTAGAGCGAAACCTGGAAGAGGCGCTAGTTTTAAATAAAAACAAAATTTTGCTCGTTTAACTATTACTTTTGCTGAGTGTACAAATATTTGCTCCCGATGGATGAAATTCAGCGAAACTTTTGCGGTTTCAACGTATAGGTAAACATTCAATAAATACAAACATTAGATTTGTATCTATGAAATCAAGAGAAATGAAAATATATTTATTGCATACATACAAAAACATTTAATAAAACAACATAAGTTAAAAAAAAGCTATCAGCGGCCTTATCGCTATTATGTGATTATTTCGAGACGACATAAAAAAATATGTATTACTAAAATTTATTCTATAATTCATAATTTAATCTGGTGTGCACAGCCCTACATATAATTTCGCTGAAATATTATACGATTCGTAATGACAGCGTATTCTGAATAACACTAATATATAGGTATATTTATACAAATATGAAAACAAATTAAACAAAAGTAATGTGCTGTAGATCAAATTCCTATAGAAATAACTGCTTATTTTAGATTTTATATACACTCATACTATGACTAGCTACATCCCGTGATTCTTCTTGTTTTAGTATGAATACTGGCATTAAATATCTATTTATTTTGTTTAAAATATAATTGTCACTACAACTAATATTGAATTGTTACACGAAACATTATATATTTTTATACAAAACGATTTAATAAATAAAGCAACATCTTTGAGAAAAATTGCAGTAAAGTTTTTATTAAACTCCAACACCAAAAGCTGAAAAGTATAGAATAAGACATAATACATACAAAATATTTATGGTCTCAATTATTCTTAAATTGGAATTTAAAATGTAACTTTAATACCAATATAGTAACATCGGAACAGTATTATAGTAACATAGTTATTTTCGTAATTAATGGTCTTTTTGTACGATATTTGTGAAAAGAATTACCGGATTGCAAGAAGCGGTTCGAATATAACAAAATACAAATATTTTGCTGCATTGGTTTGTAGTAATTAAGGATTCCATTAAACATTTAAATAACGATTCCTGCTATACTTCTCTTTGCTCGAATTGATTTAATGTTTACAGAGGAATTTCATTTCGACTTCATGCGACCAATTTATAATACACCTGTAGTTTATCATTTTGTATTGGTAAAATTTTTGGCTTTTTATGTTAATATATAATTAATATTTTATTTAACTTCTTTTAATCAGTTTAAGTATTTAAAAAAGATTAATATCCAGTGTTCCACTTAAGAATGTATTAACTATTCTTTTAGTACATTTACGCGAATTTACTTCATCTTTATTGAGGAATTTTACTTCGGTTTTAATACAAAAAAAATATAATTTTAAGGTCAAATTTCTTTGAGGTTTGTGGTTAGTATCTATGTCATAAAAAATATTTATTTTTTTCACTTCTTTAAATTAGTTTACGTAGTTATGTATATTTTGATAATGGGGTTTTATACAGGTAAATAACAAACACAGTAAAATTAGTATCGTAACACACCTCTAACAGAAAAAACATTGGCTATATAACCAAAATAAACGAATTATTCCAAATATATTTATATTGAAGGAAATTTTGAAAACGTTAATGGGACAAAGGATTAAGGGTAAAAACTAGAAATGTTTTGTTATTGCCAAAAATGAATGTTTTGTTAACGAAAGTACTTTACCCTAATTTTACTGCTTAGGCCGTTTGGATTTACCCAATTAGGTCACTTAGATTTAAATTCAGAATAACAAAAGTATACTTTTTGTTTTTGTTTTGTTTGCTGGAATAAGTGTACAGCTTTTTAAAATGTAGACTTAGATAAAGTCCATAAAAATGATCTTCTTAGTAATATATAACTTCTTAGTATGAAAATTGTTAATTATAATAATCATGTTCAAATACTTACCTTCCTTTTCCAGTCACTTTAGAAAATTATATCTTTTAATTCCACCTAACAGAAATCTCTCGGTTAAAAATAAAGGATTTAAATTTCTCATAAATTATGTATAAAATGTATATGTAACATTTAAAATTCCATTTTGCTTCTCAGTGCCTTTTCATCTCACGGTTCCCTGAATAATTACTGTTACCGTACGATGGTTTTATTTACTGCGAGTTTTCAATTTTTACTTTTCAGTATTAATCCATATTCTTACAATAAAAGAAATAACGAGTTGAGAATTTAACCTGATTAAAATGTTTATTTTTTGTTTATTAATAGAGGATTTCCTTCGCACTTGCTTCTCGTATTTTTATTTTGTGTATGAGTAATCCTACTTAGAATTATTATAAATGTTGAAAAAGCTTGGATGCTTGTGCGCCAATCACGCCCCAATTACTGGACAGATTTTAATGAAATTTCGTATATAGATAGATTATTAGCTGGATACTGGAACTTTTATTGGTCTAATCAGGAAGAAAGACCACCTTTCTATACATTTTTCTAAGATCACTTCCACAGATGTGAAAACGTACAGTTATAATATATATAGAGTTAAAACATGGCACGGAAGGGCAACAATTTCGCCGGTCCTGACGTTTTGAGAATGAATAATTAATATGTTAAAATGTTAAGACCCGCGCCGAGCAGGCGGTTAATTACGGCCACAAAACATTTTACAGTATTCTTCAATGAAGCTATAGAACAAACGATGCCGTTACCATGGATATAGAATATTCACCACACTCGAAATATTGCATGTAAACTACAAACATTCTCACAGGGTTGACTTTTGCAGTAAGTTTCAATAAGAAATGCTTACCTGGATTCACTTACTTACGTAAACAAAATTTTAGTTATATAAAAAGTAAGTTTAAATCTTTTATGCTGAAGGCTATTCATGAGAAGTAAATTTCATTGAGTTAGTAATGGCAATACATGTACATGAATTATTAAATATCTATACTTAAATATCGAGTGGTAATCTATGCAGTCTTGAAAATTTTAGGAGATATAAAGTAAGCAGAGTTAAAGCCGAGGGGAAGATATTAGCGTAAAAAAAGTTTTTTTCTATTCATCATGATTATTAATTGCGATAATGTCATTTATATTGACATAATAAAAATAAAAATACATAGAATGAATAACATTTTTAGTATTATTAGTAAATATTTCTACTCGCGTCGTAGGGTGTACAGTTTTATATATTTAATTCTTCTAAAATATCAAAGGTTTTTAATTTATATCCATACCATCTTCTACTCCGCTTACTCTCTATTTCTTCAAGACTGCATAGATAAACAGCCAGTATATTTAAAAGGTTCACAGATGTGTCTTAGTGTAAAAATGTACAAATGACAAAACTGATACACATAACAGGATAATAATTTATATACCATAAAAACATTGCGTCGCTTACATTTTGCCTACAAAGCGTATTTTGACGTATTTCCTACTCCGAAAAAATGATATAAATCGCCTCGTTGGCTACTGCGGGAGGAACACAATAAATACACTGATTCGTATTTCTCGTCTGTCACACCAATTCATTATTTTCAGTTCTTTATCATTAATATCTTTTTGTGTTATTTTACGAACTACTCTAGAAATTGTACAATATCATAATAATCACAATATCAACATTCTATGCCTTCATTACGAATCTTTTTAATCTTGATTTCAATGAAAAGTATTTTTATTATCTATAGGTCATAAATATCTAGGCCGTTTATAAACTACTCGAATGTCTAACGATGCATGAATAGAATCGAGTATTACAGTTATTGTTAGTGCTTTTAAATGAAAAAAAAAACATAATGCCTATCTTTGAAAAATATTATTATATTATATATAGACAAAATTATATTTTGTAATTCGTAGAAAACAAAATATTATTTTATACATCACCGGTCATTTGAAATATTATCTGCTACAGAGATGAAAACACAAAATTGCTGCTTGTTAAGTTCTGTTCAACATTTTGTTTTAAAGGTATTTATAAGCGAAATCAAAATTCTTTATGAAAAGAGAAATTATTTCTTCGCAAAAACCAGCTTCAGTCTGCGAAATATTATTTAAAATGTCATTTCTGTTGCGAAGATTTTATTGTCGTTCTTGTCTCTTGAAAAATGTTGGTCGTGGTGGGAAATATATTTAGCAAAGGTAAATCTATTAACCACCATTACAGACACTACTAAGTTACTAACTAAAAGAGTTAATCTGTAAATAAGATAAGTTTTAAGGATGTTGTTCTATCAAACGCATTCCTAAAAAATTCATTATATTGAATTCAATAACTATCAACATCAATAATTTCTTTTGGGTGTTGTTTGCTTGCATTTTAGTCTTTATAAATCAGCATCTTAAAATGAGAGACATTCAGCAAAGGATATTGATAAATCGCTGTATAGGTTTAATTATTTAATATTTTTGTTCTAGTTTTTCTGCTTTACAAATTTAATTTATGACAATAACGATATAAAAGTTGTTCTTGATTAAAGGTTTGGAACACCTGCATTACAGTATAGACTACTATGTCCTTGTTTAATATTCAAATACTTAAATGTTACGAAAGTTGTAAAGTAATCTATACATATAATAAAACAGTAACCGAACCATTTCTGTACATTGAATATTTTTCA
>LQNK01000195.1:762035-787205 GCA_001586405.1 Phoebis sennae | reverse complement strand
TATAAGTAAGAATGGTACAATTAATATCAAGTTAAGTGACTGTAGTCCACTTGATTATGAAAGGTTAAAGAAGTTCCAATGTAAAAATACGCGGGCGAAGCCGCGGGTTACAGCTAGTATTATAATAATAATTAATTAACGAGTTCATTATTTTATTAGAAACATACGCGGTTACCTATGATGGTGGCTAATTTTGAGAGGATATATTTTCTGGCAGATAATTTATACTGAGAATTTATCACGAAATATAAAGTAAATGATGTTACTGTATAATATGCATAAATGACTATGCGTTACGCATATAAAATATGTTTTATCTTGTGTAATAGTATATATTTTATTTCTTTTTTAATTTATTAAAATCTCATATTTTGTCCCTTCAATTGCTGTAAATTTTCTATCACATTCAAATACAGGTATGACACAGCAGTTGCGCGTGGACCGAACAATAAATATTCTTAAAAGGTTCACATTAATAACATATGAAGCTCAACTCACCTGATCATAGCGAGTCCTTCCTCCGGGATCTTCGCCTTATTGTGCACCATCACGTGATACAAGTACTCGTCGTGACCCCAAGACATAATCAGCTTTTCTATACCACAGTTAGGCCCGTACATACCGTACAAGGAACTGTAAACATTAATATAACATTAATACGATTTTCACACAATACAATACTGTCTGTCTTTAGTCCTCTTTGGAATAGTAAGCGACTTAAATGTTGGAAAAGTATAAGAGAATATTTTCATTTCAACGAACGGGTGATATAAAAGGAATCTTATCTCCGAGGTGTCATGAATGAAATTCAATATGAACTAGCTTAATAAATTGTTTTATTCAACTACAGCTTTTCGATTTAGTTTCGTTATATTTGTATCCACAATTGTCGCAATAAAGACGTTTATTCGTGTTATATTCTTCCATTATGATCACAAATAATCCGTTATAGTTGAACACTTATATCTTGCCTTTAATTAAGTAGTCATAGATAAACTTTCACAATGTTACATCATTTTCAAATACAAACAACAAAGGGTATATTTGATCCGCCAAAGAGTCTATTTATTATATATATATTTGGTATTCACTTAATAAGAAGAAGTATTAAATGTACACATTTTAATTAAATTTTATATTATTGAAGTTAAAGTTCAATGTCAGATCATGTTTATATTTCACATTTTCTAACAAATATGCACTGTCGTCCTTCTCAGTTACTTAATGGAATCTCCCCTTTGTATTAAATTAAAACTTATCGTGAGATTGAAAATAACTTTATTGACAACGAGAATTTCTGTTTTAAAGATTTTAAAGAGCAAGTGAAAAAGTAGCTGATGTATATTGCTTATAAAAAATACATTCCAAGTATATTATGTTTGTATTAGAAACGTTTGTACTTACTTGTATTTAGGGTTATATGTATCAGGGTTGTCTTTAAAGCTGTCGTCCCCATACACAATGTGCTTGTCCCGTTTGCAGCCTACGGGAAAGGTTTCACCGACTACACACCACTGAGGCTCGTCGTACAAAGCCATCACCTGTAGACAATTTATAATTTAAATAAAAGCAATATATAACACAGACTATAAAATGTTTGTTAGGTCTTGAATGTTCTATTAGATTTATATGTCATCTGTACACAAATCCGGGGTTTAATTAATTTTTCTTTCATATTTTCGGAACTTTTAATAATCTCAGTAACGTAAGATAATATTGTTTCATCGTATTTGTTATTATGTAGATTACATCTTAGTACTTTAGTGGATGCCTAAGAAGCGTAGTAAACTATAGCACTTTTATAAAATATAACTGAAGTGCTTAGTTACAATTTCATAGGGGAATTCAAGACTAGTGTGGTAAGTATTAAAGGGCAATATCATCAGAAGATTATTGATTATTGTTAAAAAAAACAATAATAAAGAAACATGTAAGAACGGACTTTTCGCAACATGTTAAGTTAGTTCTTATAACAAAGACAATAAGCAGATGGGAAATGAGCACATATGTCTTATGAAATATATTTAGGAAAATATTTATATCCTATTGCCTTGCCATTCTGCTTTACGTCAAATTACATTTTTCTTAATACTCGTAATATGTAGTTTCTTTTTATTATGTATCTTTATTTTTAGTTATTAATGCAGATATATAAATACGTTGAAATAAAGATTTTTTATTTTATTTTATAGTAGTTATTCTAAATTAATTGTCAATGAAAGTCATTGTTTGATAATCTTGCAAAAACAGCAAATATTTGATTCAAAATGTGTCACAATATCTATAACGTTATAATTTCGAATGCGTTAAAAAAAAGTGCTTCATTTGAAATGCGTTATAAACAAGTGCTATAATTATTTTGTATCAGCGATTTCCCATGACAATCTTTATTTGTCTGCTAGATACCTTACCTTGCCAACATCATGGATAAGCCCCACAAACTGGAACCACTCCTCATCAGGGTGGTCCTCGCGGATCCTCTCGGCGGTCTGGAACGCGTGCACGATGTTCGGGAGGTCGAGGTCGGGATCTGACTCGTCCACCAGCTGGTTCATCAGGTACAATGCCTCCTTCATCGTCGCCTTGAAGTGGTCGAACTTCAACCATTTCTCCATTTTTCCTAGGAATTTATGCCACTTATTATTTACATATTATTTCAAAATTTTATAAAAATATCATTAAAAACCATCCTTATTGTTTTATCAATATACATGTATAATCAATCATGGATTTTTTGAAGATGGGTTGTGTTGGAAGTTATCAATAACATAGTTTAACAATATGGGCTTATATTTAAAAAAAAATCTGCAATCTTAAAATTAGCTCGACTGTCATTAGTTTTTCAAGCATATTAAAAAGGAACAACCGCTTTTTAGCTTGATATACATGTCGACTCACCTTTAACAAAATCAACAGTCATATTAGTGTGCATATCGTAGTACGTCCTGCGCACGCGCTGCCTGATCGGGTCCGTGTCGTCGATGGTATAGTCGCGGAAGGCCTCCACGGGCTTGTCAGTCTTCACATTCTCAGGCTCGACCAGGGACATACGAGATTCCTGGGCAACGGATTCCTGAAATACCAACTAATTTATAATTTCCTGCATTAAAAAAAATGCTTTGTAGTTTAAGGTTTGTTGCAAGTATAAAAAGCCTCAGCATTAGAACGAATGATCGAGACAAAAATTACAATAGATTTATCCCGATCATTGTTTTCTCATTTTTAATTAAGACTGAAGTGGCGTCTTCAACCCTTTACAATAATGACATTTACATAGTTCTCTAGTATTAAATCCTTTGATATAATTTGAGAAGCATCTACCACTACGACATTGCTAAATAATTATTATAATAATTTAATTAATATAGAAGCTACATTTCCATTCCATGCAGTGCTAATACACGCTTCAAAGGGAACGAATAATTATTGTTCTGCAACAATTTGTACTAATTAGTAAGCCGCTTTTCCTACAGTGGGGCGCATTTATATTTGGAAAGGCAAATCTCGTGATTCGATAAAGACATTTCATTTGTTTCGGTACAACTTCTGTACAATGTGAAATTAATAATTTATACATTTCATCTTTTTGTTATTTCGTATTCGAAATCCTCCATTAATATCATAAAGTATGATCTATTATTTCTGATATTTCGATTGCATCACAACGAGCATGACCTTTAAAGTAGAATTTATTAATTCGCCTTTGACGTATATTTTATCGTGCAATACATATTTAAAATTTGTTCATTGTTTTATGAGTTGAAAACAAATTATTTGTTATGTAAATTGTGTGATAACATTACAAGTGATAACTGGCATCACCAGCAATTTATTGAACTATTATGACAAAACAAAACATTTCGATTTAGATATGACGATGCTTATGTAAGATAAATTCCTAGTATTAATACAAAATTTATATTATAATTGGCTTTGCTAGTTTGGCCTGGGAAATAATTAAATTATAGCAGCCTTTTGAGGCCCGTTCTATGCTTCGCAGGTTCGCCTAGGCTCTGATTTGCGGAAGCAACTATAGATATGTTCTATTATGTATGTTAGAATTAATTAACCTCATGGTGTATGCAATAAATAGTATTTGCATTTAATTTTCATTATCTTCATTTCATGATATGCAAATAAGTATGAATTGAAGTGAGAGATATACTATCTTTTAGTCCTGTATATTATGCTCCACAGGTTATAATAAACAATATAGGTAGACCCAATTTCAAGTCATCAAATAACACAGTTTGTGTCTTTATATTAGGTAAAACAAATAACATGAATTAAATTAATAAAAAATATTAAAATTTCATAAATATAAATTTTGAACCTAATCGTGAAACAAACACATAAACATGTCTATTTAAATAAACTTCGCTGTACTAGCAACACGTTATCAATTACAAGAATTTCCAAACATAATCTATATCTATAAAATATAGTGTTTTACTCACTGCTTTTGTTTCTCTCATTTTGATTTCGTCTTCGTGAGCACAGAGGCGGGACTGGTGACTAACGACCGCTGCAAACACTTAAATCTGCTCAAAACACCATTATCATGGGTCAATGTTACAGGGCTAAAATGTTATCAACAGAATAACATTATCATGGGGGAAACTTTATGGTCTTTTTTGTCAATTTTTCGCTATACTTATCCACAAGTGTTGCCATTTTATGTAGCGTTATCAAAAAATAACATACGTTTATAAAATGCCATTTTTGTCTACATTTTTAATATATTTTAACCACCACCCTGTGTGAAATTTAAATAGTACCTTTTAGTCTACGAGGTAGGATACCTGATAAAAGAATAAATATTTAATTTAATGACGATTTATTAAGGTTTATTTGTTTTACTTAATTATAACCTGTGTGGGATAGTTAACGACATCAAATAATAGTAAAATATTTTTCAATAAAAAAATACGTCATATAAAAAGATACAAGGAAAAATCGTCCGTATATATACATTATATACTGAAATAAACAAAGCAATCAAATTAAATAATTTTATTGGGGTCACTTAAGTTTGATATGGAGTTGAAAAAAATGCTGTGTATTTGATAACAACATTTATCCAGAATTCGATTAAATAACCATGACACTTAAAGTAGGCAAATCTGTTGTATTGACGTACATAAAACACTCATATTGTAACAGCTACGCCTGATAATTTTTTGTCAAAGCTATGAATTTGAAACTTAGAAAATAATAGATTCATATGCGTATAATTGCTACGCTGTAAAAAGTTCATATCTCGGATAAAAACGCACACATCTTGATAGGAACTTGGTACGTACAGAAAACAAGCAAAATATGAGTTTCATACGAAGCTTGGTCGGAAGTAGGTCGCAAATGATCCGACCTCATTGACATTGTTCTGTATAATGCAAGGTATAGGCACAAGATAATAAACATATGCACACATCGTCGAAAGTCGTCGCGCTTAAATTATGTTCATTAAGGGTATAATTATGAAACAAAAGGTCGTATTTTTATTGAAAACAAAAGAAAAGACAAAGTTGCAATTCTTTAAATGGGATGGGATTTGATTTAAATCCTTTCTTAGTGGATGCCTAAGTCATAACATCTACCTGCATGCCAAATTTTAGCCCTATCCGTCCAGCGGTTTGGCTGTGATTTGATATATTACTATGTCAGTCTTTGTGATTTTCCGATTCCAAAAAAAAACCTAAACAGGATATTAATCTGCAGCATTACCATTATTAACAACAAAATCTAATTTCATAGGCACATCGATAATATTAAAAAATATAAGCAATTTTAACACGTGGACCGTGGTAATTTTGTGTAGGTAGTAACTAAATAATGAAGAAATGAAAAACATCTAGAAATTGTCTGTGCCTCGTCAATCGGTTTATCTATCTTGTAAATACGCGTACAAAAACGCAATTACAACACAAACAATAACAATTATAAAATTACATACGATTAAGCAGAGATGATATTTTATATTTTATCTTGACGCCAAAATTGACCTCCTGCTGAACTTTAATCGTATAAAACACATGTTTTTATCTATGGTTGATATATAAGTTTTCGCGATGTCGGTCCTAAAGGTGACGTCTTTACCGCCTTTTCATTTGTTTACGTCTCTAAGTTTTGACTCTTGATTCAATTACCGTATTCTTTTTCTTCTATTGTTAGGAGAAGAACAGAGAGTAATGTTATGAAAGTTAATATCTCCAGTTAAAATTATCACGTTTCATACTTAGTGTACAAAGTATTAAAAATTGTAGTAAATGTCTTGGGAACAGTAGTAAAAATCAATGCAATTAGACATTAACAATATTATAGGATATTGTTACGGCGCCATAATTGATACTAATATGTAATTATTGAAATAAAGGTTTGTACCAGGCAGTCTGTGTACAAACATGGTGTAATCGTAATGTATATCGTAAGTAAGCAACCTAATGAGTTATGTGGTATTAATAAGATTTAAAAACTTAAAGAGTAATGTAAAAAGACGTCACGTTAGCGATTGTATACTGAATATTACAATTATATTAAACTGCGATATACATGTTAATTTGCAATGCGATCTAAAATTACGTGAATAGCGAACGCTTAGTTAGCGAAATGTATAATTTATGTTTGTAAAGTGAAATTCAATTTTAAATTAACATCTTGTTCGAGCATTACAAATGAACCTGTCAAGAATCGAGTTGTTTAATGCAATTGAAAGATAGTAAATAGCAAAAACTGCTTCAAGCATTTGCGCTTTACGTTAATAGAAAAGTCTTGATTTTTCTTTTTAATTAATAAACTTAGTTTGTTTCAGCTGGCTGTTGCATCTCTTCTGTAAATATTATCTTTTTCAATATAAATTAAAAAGCTGTTATTTTATCATTTTTGCCGTCAAAGCCATATTTACTAGTGAAATGAAAAATTTTACTTCATAGTGAAATGAAATTTCTGTGAATATTATAATTTTAAACATTAATTACATACGTGCATAGAGTTTACCTAATAAGTATACCTAAGTATTATGAACGTAAAGGCTGACATAGACAAAAGATAACTTTGAAATAACTTTACTTTAATACATGATCAAAGGTTCTAAAAATCGCAAAGTATTCAAAAGTTAATAAGTTTTCTTTTGGAAACGGAACTAATTGGCAAGTCAGGCCTTGAAACTATTCAGTGAATACTGCTAAGCGTTATTGGATCGGTTACATAGATTATCCACCCTGTTGCGTCCTCAATACAAAAACAATGACTTTCTTTATCTCCCAGCCTGTTCATTTATTTTAGTTTTCTAAATATCAACTGTATTTGTGTTATAAGTAGTTTTTAACATTTTCTGTAGCATTCCAGTCATCTTCATGTAAGAAAAATGTTTTACTACGGATGAACTTTCTATATTCAAACCTGCATTAAATTAAATGAAAGGATTGTCAGTTTTCATTGTCAAAAGGAATTTTAAAAATACAGATTTGATCGAGTAGGTAACTGTACTTCAAACATTATTAAATTTGACACTTTCTCATGTAAGATACTAAAAGTTAACTTGTCTTTAAACATTTGTATAAAATATCATAGCGATATCATGATAATTCAATAGAAAACAGAGTATAAATATTTTATTTCAATGTGCATAAAACCACGTTCCCTTCATCAGTGCAGGAATCAAATTCTTCAGCCTTTTAATGACGTCACTTTCATAGGCTCACCTTTACACCTTAGCGTATAAGAATTATTTTTAATACATAGTATTGTAATTTGTATTAAGTATCTGTCTAAAGAAGTTTTTTCGTTGTAGATTAATACACACCACTTTAAATAAAACGGAAAATCATGGCCATCTGAAATTAAAAAGTACAAATCTGACAGCTGAAGGCTTATTACTGGCTGATAACAATTGCATAGTAAAATGAACACAGAATTCTGAAGGGACGTTACTTTTGTGTACAAATAGTTAATTGATGAGAACTGAGCTATTATTACGAGAGCTAGAATCATTTTATGGGTTTGAGGCAAGCTGAGAACTTGTATGATGCCTTTCTCTCTATTATACTCCGATATGGAAATGCAGACTTGATTAGCGGGGCTTTTTCAGACCTGGTAGGTAGAAAGCTTTCAGCTTGCCTCAAACACCTCCCCAAAGAATTATTCTAGCTCAGTATATAACATGTATGCATGTGTCGTCAAGTTGAAATGAAGATCATCATTCTTAATACAATATTAATCAAACATTTTCAATATAGATTTCCCTAAACCTACTTCAAGCACCAGTCTTTTAACATAGGTCGTAGACGTATAGTGTATTTCCACAACAGTGTTACTTTTACTACCTACCTTTTGTGAAGAGAAATAAATGTTTGTTATTATATTTGTGTTTGTTTAATTTTGACACACATTAACAGGACAATATTTTTATTTGGATTAGAAATGGGAATTATGCAAAACAGCACTCTGATTTTATTTATACAGCAAACCTGCCTTCATATTTTAAATTCATTCAATTGCTGTTAAGTATTTTGTATCGAGATTTTGCCTTCATCCCAATAATTAATTAATTAAATCTGGACAGATTCAGAGACAAAAGGATTGATATAATTATGTTTTTTCCATATTATCCAATTATTTCAAGTATTTTTTATTAGTAATTAACTACCGATTTTTAAGCCATATTTTACCTCAAAATTCGCAATGTAGTTGTTATAAGGGTACAAATCTATTATATTTAGTATTTGAAAAAATAGCTCGTTTCACTAAAGAATTAACCAATGAATTGCTCTGAATTGGGGCCGAAAGCGAACGACAAAGGTTGAAAGAAGGGACAATACAGGGCGAGCCCTATAGAGGTCGGGCCTGTTTTATCGATTTTGGGAAATCTCGAGCAGTGTGTCAAAGTGGGCAATATCAAAACTGCGACCTTCATTTCTTAAACGAATACACAATTTAATATTTAATGGAAATGACAATTTTAATCTATACTAATATTATAAAGAGGAAACATTTGTTTTTTTTTATTGAATAGGCTCAAAAACTACTGGAGCGATTTAAAAATTTCTTTTACCATTACTTAGAGGGATTCTTCCGAATCCGTATAGGCTATATTTGTGCTAAGGGAACGAAGCCGAGCGGATCAGCTAGTGTCATTATAATCCCCGTATATATTAAGTCTAATAACTATTATATTGTGATGCCCATATGTATAGCATCTTCTAGAAGCGCAATTGATTTTCAAGCCATTGCGAATCTACTTTATAACGAATGTTTTGCTAAAAAATGAAACTGCTCGATTTATACTAAAGTGTTTAAGTTGCATCTATCTATCCTACTCGATCAAAAACTTGTTTCATATAGATAAATAATGAACAGCGACGCGACATAATCGTTGATAAATATTTTCTTCCCTGCATTATAGAATTGCGGAGAGAACTCTGTGATTTTGAAGACGTGTGAAATGTCCGGATATTTCGAGGAGCTGAAAGGACTAAGGACATAGCATTAGCCTATAAGTGGAGTGGAGTATTCCTATCACCCTCCTCTACCCTATCCTGTTCTAGCCCTCACCCAAATTCCCATCTGACATCGTTTCCTTATCCCCTCTCCATTCTTCAAGCCGGCAAGGCATCTGCGACCCTTTGATGTTGTAGATGTTCATGGACTGCGGTCAGTCACGTAACATCAGCTGGACCACATGCTCCGCTTGCCTGTTGTAACTTAAAATTTAAGCATGACACCACGCAAACATAGTTCCTTATTATTAAAAACATTAATAAACAGCATTATACGTTACCAAAACAATATATTGCCTCATTCATTCCTTATATTTTGAAGAAAGAAAAACGACAGTAATAAGTTTCAATTAGGGTTAAGTACATAATATTAGGGAAAAGTTAATAGAGGGAAATGTAGCATGGCATATTGCTCTGTTATACGTTATACTTCTAAATTCATAAACACTGTTAATGTTTATTAAATAAAGTCTCGTGTAAGCCTTTGATAAACACTTATTGTGGAAAATTCAGCATTAACGTATTGCAAGCACTCCGACAACATTATGAGGTGTTGGCTGATAAGATTCTTTATACTAGTATTATGCCTCGCAAGCAATATTGTAAGTACTAAGTTAACAATATAGACGTAATTTTAGATATAATAGCGGGACACAAAAGCTTTTGAATCGTATCAAATGTGACACTACATTACGGCTCATGTTCAAGTCGTCTATTGTGTCGTTATTACCTCGATGTTATAAATGGCAATTATTTTAGAAATTAATGTAATTATGCTTACCTACCTTATTTGTAAGGCTTATAGACATTCTCGTTAATGTATGCAAAGATATTTTAGCACAGTTAAAACGAGTATGCATTCCATTGCTTAAGATTGTTTTTAAATAAAAGGTAGGTACAATAATAAGGAAAATATTCACAAATGAACTGGAAAGAATATTTTTTTTATTTAACGAATAAAGTACCTTTTTCATTATATTATATTCACATATGTCTCTGAGTAATGGCTGTTCACAGCCAGATATTCTTCTAGCTCCCCAAGGGAATGAGAAATATTCCCGTAGCAGAAAGTACTGTATAATGTATATTGGAGGCGAGTAATAAGTTATATATTGCCTCATGAAATTCCATTTAAATCCGCGCAGGTAAAGTTTTGTGTTCGTTTTATGTTTAAATTAGTTTTTGTTGATTCCCGTGGGAAGAGTGTCTTTTGTAAAATTATGTGTACACGACCAAAGTTAAAACTTCGTCAATTTTCTTCATGTTATAAATTCAATTTGGTATGTATGGTGATTACTGCTAGCGCATAGTATTGCAGTCGAAAACTCCTGTTTATGGATCTGTTTTGAAAAGAAGCTATAGCTTTTTTGTTAATATTTATAGTCAGATGTAAAAATATCAGAAACAGGGAAAAGACCTTGTCGGCTACAGAAGGTATCTATGTAAATAGTTTTATTTATTGGTTAAATCGATTTCAGGGAGCATATAACAATGTAAGCCTTAGTGTTCGTAATTTACTGTCCCATTATAACATAATATTGGTATGGAAGCAATTTCTCTCAATTCCTGTGGGATTAGAGTAGCCTCACGTAACCGTAGGCTTTATCACATCTAGTTATGAACACAATAACGTTTTCTCTTTTTATTGATTGGTCTCATTCAAACAACAATGGGTTATTATTAGTGTTTAATAACACCTTTATACACGGTGTACGACTTATAATGGTAAGAGTCGTAACAAATCTTAAAATACAAAGAAATAATTTAAATTCAATAAGACAGTGTAATCAACCGAGGCCCCGAAACTTTATTCATTTTCGAACTTGTACTTTTATCTATTCCACTCGCAAGCTTAGTTAGGTAGCCCGTTTACAAGTAGTAGGAAGATATTTATAAAGTCGAAATATTAGTTTTAATATTATGTGAGGTCCGAATCTATCAGAAATCAATATTCTCTATTACCAGCCTTTATCAGCGGACGGCAACTTCCGCCAGCCGCTGTCAAAGTTATACAAAATTTAGAAAATTTTTCTTATTTGTTTGTTATGTTTAGAGGACTATTTTTATATTTACTGACTGCCAGATTTACTCCAAGGGCCAAATAAGTATATTTACCTGGGAGTACCCAGAGGAAAAACCTCAGAACAATTGTTTTTAAAATTACTAATAATAATATACCACTACTCTGATATTTAACGTGAAGCATATCGGTATTATAATTTTAAAGCATCTTGTCTAGAAACAATTATGTTTTAGTTTTACATCAAAATCTATTTCCCCAGAGTAGCTCGCGTTTGATCGATGAGCTCATTATGGTGGCCTGCATGTTTTGCAATACTTTTCACATAAAAGTATTTTCATGTACCATTATTTATATGTAAAATGTTCCCTGCTCGTTATGTACCTACTTTATTTGAACAAATTATAAAACGTGGTTAATTAATCATTTTGCTCTTGTTTATTTTGTAACTGGGGTGCCAAGATAAATTTATTCAAATTGCCACAACCAATGCTAAAAAATGGTCTCGGTATACCATTATTAAAAATTTGTGTTTTGGATGTATGTTTGTACTGAAAGCTGCATTTTCACTGTGACATCCTACGATATAGGCTACTTTAAATCGCTGAGTTGCCTAAAATATACGGTAGGTATATATAAAACGCACGCGGAACCTCTAGTTAATAATAAGGATAAAAGTTATGGTACCTACCTAACTGTTGATTATTTGGGTACGTATTACCAATCAAAGAATGCTTATGAACATAAACCTTTGTCCACAGGTATCCAAAATAGTTCTGCCGCACAAGCTTCGGTATTTGGAGAACATGTTGAATGCCGAGGTTATTGCTAAGGCTGCCAAAATAAGACAAAGGATGGAAGCAAACCCGAATATTCAGGATAGTGAGAAGAGCTGGCCCCTCATATTGGCTAAGTATCAGGAACTCGACCAAAGGAACATCCCGTATTCCTACAACAGCCTATATGGACGAAAAATGCCCAACTTTTAATATTTATAACTTAGATATATTCTTTTTTAAATTTAGATTCGTTCTGTATTCAGATGATAACAGTTTAACTTAAGGTGCCTCAAAGATACGTTACCTGTGGGTGGGTGATCCTGACTTGATAACCTTACCTACTATATTTATAAGTTTTATTTATAGGCGACCGTAATAAGCTGTTTAGACTTATCCGTAGTGATTAATATAAGCTGTTCTGTGAAAAATTACATTATTTTGTGTAGGTTATAACCAGATTACCTTTAATATTATACCCTTAGATATTTATGGGCAACCATAAAATAGTTTAGTTTGGATATAATAATAAATAAAGTATACATACAGAATCGTTGTTTAATTTCTATATCATTAGCTTTAATGGTCACCTTATAATTTGTCATAGGCATAATACATTATTGCACTGTCTTGTTCACACGGCCTGCATACGTTTTCTTTAACTGTGTGAAGATCGCGGTTATCCGTTTTTACACTATCTGAAAATCCGTGTGAACAATCGAGTAAAATTGTAAGTCATAATAACGGATATTATATGAACATGCAGTGACGCGGTGTGAACCCATCCTAAGACATTCCACTTCTGATCCTGTAACCCGAAACAAATCCCATTTCATTTAAGAATGGCATCCAATCCTCAACTAAGTAATTTGAAATGTCGGGGATGTTTACGGATCGCTGGTACTTAGCATCTGGGGGCGCAACAACTTCCTTCTTATGACGAAAAAATTACTTCGTATAACAATAACGTATTTCTATTTATGCACAAATAAGGAAAGAATAAGGAAATACGATATAATTAATAAAATAAGTAGGATGAGAAATGAGAAATGAATCGGTTGCTACGGTTTAATGGAGATATGAATTCAAATCTCGCCTCAGGGTCGTAATGAATATTTTTGTTTGTGTTATGTTTTTATTGTACTAGGCCCGTTTATAATCATTGTTAGTTTAATTAACAGCTATTAATTTTATAGATACTTAGGTATATCACCACTTAAGAAATGTTATCGAGTCGTCGTAAAGTACTCTGTTAAACGTACAACACACGAAAATTGTGTTGGTATTACTATCTTAAATAAAAGTGAATTAAGGATCAGTTCTATAAGCATACGGAGTTTTAGTTTCCTAATCTTTCAAACGCAGTGACACGATTAGGTTCGTATTGATTCTGTAAATCATATGAGAAATTTAAAGGCATTTATCACAGTTTTATACAGTGCAGCTCCGTTAAGCTTCGATGCACAATTATTTATACGACAAACCACAATCGTGCGCGTTCTCCCAGACTGCAGTCTTTCAAACTTTCTTTTGCAAATATTTTGTGTTATTGTGTTTAATGTGTAATTTTTACATTTGTGCCAATAGTTTTAGAGAAAATTAAAATAGACGCTGGTAGATCGTTCCCCCAGCGGCAATTAAAAAAAAGTGGTCTTACTGATTTTTTTTTTACCAACAATTACCTAAATAATTTTCCTTGTTAATTAAAACTATACGTATTTGAGTTAATAAGCTTCTTGATCCACAAATTTTCCGGAATCATTCACGAAATATTCTGCGACTGAAATAATACATAACCATAGTAATTATAAGGAATATTTATCCGTTTTCGAATGCAAAAATACATTCCTAGTAAGAAATTCCTCCGAAAAATATGATATACCTACTTAGCTATAATTTATTCACTTATCGATTTAAGATAAAGGTAACCCTGTGCTTGAAGGTACCCGCGTTGACCTGGATAATGTGGACCCTTTCATAGTTTACACCTCACTTGCTCATATAGATAGGGCACGGATATGAAGAATTATGTTTTCCTGAGAGGCCTTGAAACTCCCAAACTAAACCTAACTGGATAGATGTATTATCCACAATGTTACGCGTTTAAACAAAATTTCAAATGAATGTAAATAATATTATCTTCTCCTATCTCTCATTATTAATGTAACTTGTACCCTACTAATAGTTTATAGTTACTAAATTATACAGGGCGAATTATTAGTGGGCTTTTCAGGGCCGAATGGACGTTTTTTTTTAAATCAACTTTCTTCTTGGTTCGGTAAATCTAATGAATCAGATTTTAGTTTAGTCAAAATGGGCCTTGAGCTTCCTTACTGGCCCTGAAAGCTGACTTAAAAAATTCACCTTGCTTACTAACTAAATCTAAAACAAGTTTGATAAACGCTCAAGCACCAAGTTCTTTATTTTTTAAAAGGTAATTGTGAAATACTTTCTATAAAGATAAAGGTTTTTAAAAGGAATTGGTTCGTTATTTCGCCGAGGTACGACAAATCCTTACTTACAGTTAACAAAGGGTTTAAGTTTTCATGTAACAAGGCGCACTAAGCTTATTTTACTGGCAGCGACTTACAGGAATTTGAAATAGCCAAAGATACAATTTATTCGGTTTGTATCTAGTGTAGAATTTACAAACTTGAGTCATCTTTAAACCGGTAAAACGGGCAAAATGAGGAAAAAATATATCTTAAAAGAAGTAAATTAACAAAGCATAAAAAATATAAAATGCAAAATGCAATATTCATAGCTGTTATTTAGTTTAGAGAATTTATGACATAAACTATGAATTTTAAATATAAAAAAGTTATATCGAAAAGAAAATATCGAACAACACTTACTCTCCGTAATGACGACATAAAACACGCTTAAATTCTAATTAAGTTATTTACTAGCTTAAACATATTATATCCGCCCGTTTACCTTTCTCATTGTATGGTCGATTTATCTTCCCTTCAAGAGCAAAATTCAAAAACTTCCAACAATTCAGCGCTCAACGCTGTCTTTGACGAAGGTCCAAGGTATTTCAAGGGTTAAGTTCACAATAAACAACCGATCACTACACGGTACGCCACTAGAAGAGCCCCTGACGCTTTATCCATGAAATTTATCAGCGAAAACTTGGTTTTCCATTTCTCTTGTTATTAAATCATACTAACCACAGTTCAAGCAATGTTTTATTTCCTGTTTCATAATTCTGGGTCTTCTTAGTTCAAATTTCACCGCAGTAATGTTTAACTAAACTTGTTTCCTTGTTATATAGTTCTCGAAACATCTGTGTACTTACCCTTTGATAAGGGCATACATAAACTTAGACAATAGATTCAATAATTTGTAAGATATCGGTTATTGGATTAGTTTCACAAAAGATGTAGGTAGAAATATTGACATTAGAATTGAAACAGATATTAATGTACTCGTAACTAGTACTGTTAGTTGGTTGTTTAGGATATTCAAAGTAAAAGGAAACAAGTAGGTACATTGTTGAGCGCCTATTATTACAACGCTAGGATCGAAATAGATATATAAAAATGCATTAATACGAGACTCATATTTTCCATCCATTATATTGATAAGACAAAAAGCATGATATCGGTTTGTATCCATTTTATTGGCCATCAGTGAATTGAATCACCGGTGAACGTATTATCAAACCGATGCTCGATAGTATTGAACACCGAATGATTCAATACTTTTACATTCCACCATAACCACTAGGTAAAGCTATTGCTGAGTTTTTAAAAAAGAGTTAGCAATCAAACAAATTACCCGATGGTATACCACAGTATTAGAAGTATACAGTGATTTTACGATTTTTGACATTTGCAATATAAGCCTTAGAACTATCAAATTCTTTAAGTACTGTGAAGGAAAATTCGTGACTTTTGAAAAGAGGCGTAAGTGTTTTTCTTCTGTATTGCAAAACAGACAGAAGAACATTTGAAGGAACATTTGAAATGCAATCTGTTACAGTACATGTCGCAAGTACTACTTATGTAAAATTTGCGTCATCCTTGAAATACTTATCCCGATGAACGCATCGAACATATCGACGTTTATCAAAGAAGATTCGGGCCGCTTTCGCGCAAAAACTGAATGAACGACGACTCTGTCCATAACTATTAAGGTTAGAGTTATTTAGTTCTTCTTCAGTTATTATTAGTTCACTTCACACGAAAAACGCGTTAAGGTACCGAATGTTAAAGCTAGTTTATTTGTTGTATCCAGTATAAACCGAGCTATAAAAACGTTTTCTTTTGGTGTCAATAGTATATAAATTGTAGGTAATGAGCATTTAGCTATGGCTGGGTCGGATGACCTAGTTCAAGTCGAGTGCGTTGCGAGACAATCAGAGTGGACACCATACCTGCTAAAAGTATTATGTATAACTTGGGATAACTTTCCTGTACACTGTAGTGTTCCGTTGTCTATAAATCATCAAAGCTCAAAAATTACAAGTTCACAATAGGTAAATGTATTGAATATACTTACATATTATAGGTAATTCTGCGAGTTATGAATATTTGTGATGTATGTTGATGCTTGGAAAGACGAAAATTTATTTATGAATATTTTTAGCCTTGTTTTATGTAAACTTAACTTATTATATCAATCATTATAAGTTACGCCTTTATACAACTCTCGGTCGTTGGGCAAGTGCGCCATATTTAACAACTTTTAAACTACGCACCATCTTTCCATGGAGTTTTCAGTATTTTTGGATAATTTCCTGTTAAAAATAGGTGTAAACAATATAGTAAAAGATAAATGTTGCCTAAAATTATATTATCAACCTTTATTCACGACGTTATGTATAATTTTACAATATTTTTCATTATAAGTCCATTCAATAAATAATTAATCAGTTCATTTCAAATCATAAAATTTCCATACAGCACCTTACAAAAATAGTGTTGAATATACGGGATAATTGAAATAGGGTAATACTAAATATTTTAATACGGGTATATTTATAAAAGATTCTTACTTATACTTAACCAAAATATTGTCAAAAGTACATATTGTGTGCGATGTGATTTTTTAATAAAACTTACGGACAAACTTTTGGATGGCCATAGTTTCTACTTTAAGTATGGCGGTATATGCTACGAAAACCCAGTTTTCAATTATCAGGTATATCGATTAAATTAATTAGAAAATCTCTTACTTTATGAATATCTAATTGTACTTCGATATTTTACAAGAAATTATTTTTAAAACAAAGCGATTAAATAATTAATCATATTCGAACTATGTTTTCCGTTGAATTTAATATTCCTACATACATACATCTTAATTTCTATAATTTAGAAATATACACGTATAATTGTGTTCTCTTGTGGTAAAACATTTATATTATTAATATACGATACGTGAATTTATAAAAATTATAAAATAAAATAAAATAAAGAAGAACTCAACACAAAACATAGCCCCTATTCGAGTAGAGCTGTTACAACAGATATAAAATAATAACAACAAAGATAACAATAAGGAAGAACAGAAAGCAATTATAACATCACCTGGATGGCTTGGCGGGTATTTCCATCTGCGTCAAGCCTTCCAGAACAACTCAAGCATTACGACTCATACAAACGTGCCACTTTCACACTTAAGGGTCATAGCTCATTGTCCCAACCGTGTACCGAAACAGCGTCGTCTCGCTTGGCTATGTTCTATCCTATGGAAATATACATACAAGATACGACATATTGAAGAGACCTTACGTCGTCGTCGACAGATAGGTAATACACAACGATTGGATTAAATAAAACTTCCATTCTTGATTTTGACGACTACTTGAGATTAAAATAGAAATATATTAAAACTGTATTAAAGAACGATCGAAGTGAAATTGGTCGAATGTTGACGCAATCCCAGGTTAAGACCTGGGATATTAACTGACTAATATAATCTATACGTATCGAAAAAGAAGCGAAGCGGTGCGGAGTTGTTCAAATGAGCTATCACCTTACATCTTCGACGGCAAAAAATTATAATGTCGATCGTAAAATATAAACGTTTGGCACGAGAAACACTTGAAACCTATAATGATTATTTCATTTTTAGCGGAATAATTACAATTTACTCACAAATTACATGGTGGTAACGTAATCACAGAGGAAAAAGCAAGCAATGTGTTGCGTGAAGTATTCCATTTCATCATGTTTGAAATAAATTACCTACAAATGTCGACAAATTATAATTAGGTACCATTCATTTATTTTCTTAGTAACAGTCGACCGTAACTTATGTCTGATGTTTATCCGTTTTGTAGACAAATGTTTAATGTGATGAAATAAAAGAGTATTATTTAGGACTTACTACAATTAAAAAATAAGTTGATAGATATTTTCATCAACAAATTATTATTTATATAGGATATTTGTCTTTATCCTTTTTGATTTGGAATACAATAGTAAATATTTTTTTCTTCCTTTCTAAAGTTCTCGGGAAAATACTATATTTCTTTCTCATGTGGCAAAAGGGTAACTGTATGTGTAAATTAACTATGTATTTATAAATATTGTAGATGGTTTTCGTGACTGGATGCCGTAATTTGTAACTTCACATTAACATAAATAATGTTAAAAAATTATAATACAATCCATTTACTAATATACAAACATTATAATATTAATTAAATATAAATCTATTAATTTACAAATCTCGTTGATATGTAACATTATTTACAATAAAAACTAAATAAATAATCATTAATATAGATAAGTATATATAAAAAAGCGATGTCCTTTCGATCTATACAAATATTATCATCGCCTTGCATATGAATAAGGCTCGGACAACGCAACGTGACTAATATTTTATGCATATTTTTTAATTGATTAATTTTTCCTGAAAATTATAACAGCTCAGCTAGAAAAACCGCATAAAATAAACAGTGTGTTACCGTGGACAACAAACAAATGCGCACTGCGACCCTTTTGCAGCTCTAGTATTATAACTTAGTGCATGTCTGTAAAAATTATATCGTGAAAGGTTCGACTACAAACTATAGACCCAATTTAAGGCTAACTGAATTAGATCTGACAAACAAATTTGTATTTTTGACGTTTTTTAATAAATATATAGTAGGCACTAGAATATTCACATTTTCCGAGCCTTATTTTGAGCAATCCATTTCAATATGTTATTTCATATGATTACATTTCATGTTGATGGACACATTTGAGAACTGAATACAAATAATGCGCAGTCCATAAAGCAACGAGAAAAACACAATTATCAACTTTTTACACTAGATACCACGGATTTCAATAGTTTATTGTGTACGTTATTCCGGGCACGGTACTCAATTGATTTAAAGCGTTTAAAGTGCTAGTTAAATGTTGTCCACCCTTTGGGCACACTAGACGACGTTTCCTGATCGGCGCTTGAGCTACTTGTGAAACTTGACAAGCCAAATTGACTGAAATCTAAACCATATTCGTGCAAGAGTGCGCTATCGGTTGACGATTTTAATTTTTCCGTTTTCTCTTTTCGATCCCGATGCTTGAGGGGATCGAAATCTTCGAGGCCTGTCGGCGAATCGTCCAGTTTTATGAGATCCACATCAGAGCCACACGACTGAAAAAAACATGTGAGTTAACACAACGCGGTAGAACCAGCGTACCCATACAACCCGCTTGCAACACTGACTGGAAATCGAAACTATGGAACAAACTGGGGATTAAACTAAACATCGGTAGCAAAGAGGCTCTAACATGCACACTACTTCAAACGCCGCTCTACGGACACCCACAATACTAATGCAACAATAACTTACCAATCAAACGTGCAATAAATTTGGAATATTTTAGATAGATGTCTTAAAAGTATATACTCTCTCCGTTCCGTATCTCCCATATATGTGGTTTGAGTTTGGTCTGAAAAAGAAACGTTAATTTGCGACATTTGACAACGCGTTTGAGAAAAACACCATACGCTCCGAATTTTAACATTATTTTTTATTTATATTTGTTTAACTGAACGACAACAATTTCAAAATCAAATGACCACTTACTTTTAGCATGTAATTTGGTTCTCAATTTTTATAGTAGGTAGTAGTATTAATATTGTATCATATTTAAATTTAATAAAATAGTTTTTAAATTAGAAGTTTAACAATAAAAGCAACAACTATTATTAAGCTAGTTATAACCGTTTAAATTATTAATATTTTAGATTGTAATCCACGGCATGCGTTATTACCAAGCTTGGCACAAAGCTATTAGAATTTACGAATTACCATTAGTGGTATTATTCTTATTACTAATATAAGATCATTTCATTTCATTTCACTGTTACTTATATTATTATTATTCTCTTAGTGCTCACACGTGCCCGAGGTGTGTTTAGAAATCTGGAGTGACAATAACATATTGAAATCCTTTCATGCATACTATTGACATCACGGTCAGGTACACAAACCCAATATAATATGAATCAAATTATAATTGGTTATGAATATCACATAAAGCACATTTTATTTAGATGCTGTGTCCAAGCGAAACTCCAGGCGAAGAAGAAATCCCATAATTTTACGAGTTGTCTGACGCAAACGTTAAAAAATACGTAAAAATGTATAGTTATTCGTATAGTTGATGCAAAATATTAAATCTGGCTGTACACTAAATTTTTCAAGCGTTTAAGTTTGGATAAAAATATTAAATGGACTAATGTATTTGAAAGTTTCAATTACTTCTAATTTTTAACTACTATTTTGGATAAGCGTATAAACAAGAGAACGTGGAACGATATTGCCTTAATAATTTTGCATTCATACCATATTATCATTATGCCGTAATTTTTGTAGCACATAGTCAGTTAACAAATTAATAGACGCCTATCCTTATGTATATGAGCCAATTAAATTAAATCTATTGTTAAACATAACTTTATTTATAAAAGTTTGTAAAAAATGTTGATTTATTGTTTAAAATAATATTTTTTTTACCAACAACCCGATATCAAAATTTCATACAAATAATCAGTTTTGATTTCCACATCAGTGTTGCGTTATTTATAAAAAAAAAAACTTCGTATCTTCAAAATATTAATTTAAAATATATATAGACCCAACACCGTGTGCACACATGCAGTTTGCCCCAAAAGATAATTAATACACAGAATCAAAAACGTCACGAAGAATGAAACATTTAGTAAAACAGTAAAATCACAAAGGGCAACAAAGTGTATTACAATTACACCCAACCTTATTACAATTTTACATTGAGCGTTAAGTGGCAAGTGCGTGCATAGATCTTACCAGTGCTCACGATAAATGGACAGAAAATTTTAAAATAAACCTATTCGATGATGTTTATGGCAACGTAAGAACATTGCAATGTGTCTGTATCATGCAACAAATTAATTCAAACAGAAATGTACAAATGCTAGTATATTAGATTTTTAGTAAACTTCGTATCTGTTTTTTAGAGAATATACCTGATTATTTTAATAACTACAGATTGATTCAACAAAAACACTAAATTCAAATAAAATAATGAGGCAAGAGTAAAGAATAATGAACAAGTATGTATATCATGTGCTACAGAAAATCTGCGGTTCTCAAATGCTAACATTGGGAAAAGAGACCTACATAATTTTTATCCTTTTTGTAAATAAATAAATCATAATCATATATTAAACAAAAACAGACGTTTTATAAAAATTTGATTTGAATTCAGATACAATTGCTCGAATATAAGGTGTAAAAGTCAATTTGTTCTACAGCATTAAAGTCGCATGATGAGGCCATAACAGTTGCCGTAATATGATACAAGAGCTACGCCGTATTCCACCATCACCTGCCTTCTGACGACACTTATTTTTTACTGGCCATAATAATAACAATGTAACATCTGCGCCTTAACGAGATATCGCTAATTTGTTTGTTATATTACTTTAACAACAGTACAATACGCGTTTAATCATTCCATAGTAACGTGTATAGAAAAAGCGTGACTATTTTTCTATTATAAATAACTACGTCACAAAATAGGAATAATAAAGATTTTAGGCTTCATTTTAACCGAATTATCTTTAATAAAATTTTCAATTTCGAACTTACAACTTCCTAATTCTTTTGAACTTCACTTATAATTGAATTTTGTCACGAGTCACGACCCATTAGTATGCCATAATTTATAAGATCACAGATGTACCCAGTATAAGATAATGTAGCAGTTTAAAGTCATCTAAAATGCGTTTAAAATAGTCAAAAATATCTGTTAAACTTAATATTGCTATGTAATTTTGAAATTATTATATGTTCCTATAAATTAAAATACTAATTTGTAACTTTATATACAGTTGAAGCTACAAAACATAAAAAAGAAAAATAAGAAATAAAACAACATGTTGAACTGATTACAAAATAATTTATTTAAAATAAACAAAAAAAAGACAAAAAAGAAATTAATTCTAAAATTCATTATGCTCTGTTTTTTGTTATATTAAATTATATTTTAAGGGTAATATGAATTTTTAAATAAGGGCAGGATTCTTAAATATTAAAAAAATACAAAATATTTATACTTGGAAATTCTTCCTAACATAATTACACTTCGGATATCACAAAGTATTGTAATACTAATTTTAAGAGTCATTTGAAATGAAGGAAACACTGAACTACTATATTACTTCTTAAAACAATTTAATATAATGTTTTTCTTAGCTTACTTTATACACGGAGATAAAAATTTAGGACTCCGCTTTGAAAATTAAATTAATTTTTCATTGCGTTTTGAATACAATAAAATAAAATAAACGATAAACGACAGTTATTAACAAACTATAGATTAGATATTTTTGACTAATTCAAACGCACATACTGTCCGCTTTAATTTTTTTTTGAATACACGTATATTTAAAGAACTTAAAAAAGTTAAAATAAAATATTACTATTCCTAATCCAACGTAGGTAAGTAGAGTACTTCGCCGGACATTTTATAAAAAAACGGCTTTGCCTTTTCAAATGTCCATGACATTTTCTAGTTGATTGATTTTAATAAATCAGCAACAATAAATATTTATTACTTTAACTAGAACTAATTATAGTGTTTGCGGAAATCACAACACTTCGATATCACAATATATATCATTTCATTTAACTATAATTGTATAAAAATAGTGGTTCGTAATGTGATTAACACTTAAACTAATAATCAAAATTAAGTATTTTTGTAAGTTATTGATGCTAAGGATGTCAAGCTTATAAGAACATGCCTCATGCGGACTATGTGTGTAAAAACTATAGAAAACACACGAAAACAAAAAATAATAAGGTTGCAACATTCTACTCATTCAAAACTACGAAATCACAACAAATCACAGAATTTTTTTCACGTTTTGTCAAATGTAAATTGACCGTATCTGAGCAACATTCATATAACAATGATTATTATAGATTACATTATGCAAAGCAAAATAAAAGCGTTGATTAAAAAGCGATATAGAGGGAGTTTTACCACGCCGACATTCTGTTAATGGAACGGTTCAATAAATACTAATTATATTTCCATTAGTCAGCAGTAACTTTTTCGAGATCCTTCCCTTAGCCCCTGCCTAATTACTCGTTGTAACTTATATTGACTTTTTACTCTTTTAGGAACTTAACTAAATTACCGTATCAGAAGCTGGTAAGGGCGGGAGATCACCCGGAATAAAGGGACAACTTTGCAAACGTTAGAAGTATATTGATCAAGGATTAACAATAATTTAAATAAATACATAGTCATGTTAGTGCAAACAATCCACTCGTCGCTATCAATGTAAATATGCAATATCCTTTACGTACACTAAAAGTACCGATATTAGAACAAATGCGCATATCAGAATTACCTCTTGAACTCTCCCTTTCGGGTGGGCTGGTCGTTCCGGTCGCGGCGCCAGCGCGGGCGCGGGCGCGGGCAGTTTGACGGCGTTGCCATTGCATGCGTTCGACTGTCGCCGTTGGTTCGACAACGTTAATTTCAATTTGGCTTTATCGTTGCCCTCCGAGAACCGAATGGTACTCGTGTGGAAGTCGGTGACTTTCGGCGCGTTTTTAGTGATGTTACTAATGAAATGCGCCGTGGACGGCGCCGGTATCGAGCGAGGAGGCGGCGCCGGCGCATCCGATATATCGACTAATTTCTCCGTGGATATTATTGGATATCGGAGTGGGGGATGGGGACGTTCCAGTAATCGGGGTGGGGGTTGTGGTGACAGTGTCTTCTGCAAATAAAAAATTAGATAATGTGCCACGCGCTCCTAGGAGCGTACATGCGCAGTCATGTACATCAGATGTACCAGTGAGAAGCTTGTACACGTAAAGCTTACACGGATGACGATGCGATCGCATTCACGACTTCACGAGATTCAAAAGCGCTAATTACATCTCGATAAAAATTTTCAAGATCCTTCATAACTTTTGACACGTGACTTTAAGAAGTTAATAGAAGTGTTAGAATAGAAAACCAAAAATTGTATTTACAGGATAGTCATTACCCAAACTATGTCTTACTCTACAACCGAACTAACGGCTACGTATCAAAAGCTATGAGTGAGTTAAAAGCATAATATGAAACGGGCATCTAATCTATGAGAATGACATCAAAAAAGATTACAAATACACATAACCAAAATGTTCCATCATACATTAAAGTATAGTATCTTATTAATTCGTGCCTCCAAATTCCATTGTTAAAAGTTAGAACGGTGTATGATTTTGTGTTTGGAAAACATTGTCCAGATGTACGATTTGGTGTAAAACAAAAATTCTTAAGCAACACGTCAAATATGAAAATGTATTTGGAACATTTTAGGTCGCAAATGCCAACGTTACTCAACTTTCGGACGTTCCATGCAGTGAGCTAGAAAT